>PVIW01001752.1:0-268629 GCA_004026585.1 Noctilio leporinus | reverse complement strand
CAAAGAACGAATCAACAAATGGGACTATATCAAATTGAAAAGTTTCTGTTCAGCTAAAGAAAATATCAGCAAAATTCAAAGGGAACCAACTGTATGGGAAAACATAATGGCCAATGATACCTCAGACAAGGGTCTGATCTCCAAAATATATAAAGAACTAATGCGACTCAACACCAGGGAGACAGACAGCCCAATTAAATAATGGGCAAAGGACCTGAACAGACAACTCACTGAGGAAGATATACAAAGGGCCCAGAGGCATATGAAAGAATGCTCAACATCACTAGTCATCAGAGAGATGCAAATTAAAACTGCATTAAGATACCACCTCATACCTGTCAGAATGGCAATCATCAGCAAATCAACAAACAAGTGTTGGCGAGGATGTGGGGCAAAGGGAACCCTCGTACACTGTTGGTGGGAATGCAGGCTGGTGCAGCCACTGTGGAAAACAGTATGGGATTTCCTTAAAAAACTAAAAATGGAACTGCCTTTTGATCCAGCCATTCCACTACTTGGACTATACCCAAAGAATCCTGAAACACCAATTCATAAGAACCTATGCACACCTATGTTCATAGGGGCACTATTTACAATAGCCAAGTGCTGGAAACAGCCTAAGTGCCCATCAGTGGATGATTGGATCAAAAAACTTTGGTACATTTACACAATGGAATTGTATATAGCAGAAAGAAAGAAGGAACTTGTACCCTTTGCAACAACATGGATGGAACTGGAGGGTATTATGCTTAGTGAAATAAGCCAGTCAGTGAAGGACAAATATCATATGATCTCGCCCATTATGGGACAATAATGAGCAAAACAAACAACAAGCAAAACAGAACCAAGATTATGAATACAAGGAATAGGCCTTCAGTGGTCAGGGGGAACGGGGTTGGAGGGACGGGGGAGGCAGAGACAAAGAAGGGGAGCAGCTTAGACAAGAACCTAGTATAAAGGAACCATGGACATGGACAACAGGTGGGATTGACTTTGGGGGGAATGGGTGGGTGGGGAGGGGGACAGAGGGGAGCAAAAAGGGGATGGATGTAATACAACAACAATAAAAAAACAAACAAACAAACAAAAAAAACTTCATCTCTGCCATCATTAACTGGATGGTCTAACTCAGAAGTCACAGGAAAGCACCTGTCCAGATAAGGTGGTAGATGACTGTCAAGTGAGGAGCACTGATCATGAACAGCCTGTGACTTCAGTGTACGAGGACAGTAGAGTCCTGGCATAAGAGGTAGGATTCCTGCCCAACTTTGACAGGCAGAGGGGAAGGGAACTGTGTGTGGGAGATTGTGGGGGGATGAAGGCCTGATTAACCCATTGGGCTGTATACGACAACAGAGAATCACTGAAACAAATCCTAGTAGAAGACTGTCATGATCAAGGCATGTTAGACTGACTTTGGGCATATATGAAGTGGTTCCCAATTATGGTGCTGTGACACATCAGTATGATAGGGTCTCTTGTGAGGTGTATATAATACATTAATATATAGCCAATATCAAAGTTGATGATGATGAAGTGTGCATATATTAAAAAAATTAGAGGCCCTGGCTGGTAGCACAGTGGATAAGGTGCCGGCCTGTGAACCCAAAGGTCACTGGTTCGATTCCCAGCCAGGGCAACATAACCAGGTTGCAAGCCAGGTCTCCAGCCAGATCCATAGCTGGAGGCAGGTGAAAGGCAACCATACATTGATGTCTCTCTCCCTCTCTGCCTCTCTCCCTTCCCCTCTCTCTGAAAAATAATAAATAAAATCTTTTTTAAAAAAATTAGAGAAGATTCAGGAGACTAATGCACTAAATATGTGTTTCAAAAGCAAACTGAATAAATATCAACAAGATAATAAAGCTAAATTGATAAAGGTTAACACTTAGTGAGTCCTTTAACAAGACCAGAGATAAAAACCAAGGGGCACAGTATTGACTAAGAGGCAAAACTGAAATAATGAAGGCCCCCTAAAAAACAAATTTACAATAAGGTTTCTGGTTCATATCTGCCTAATTCTTTCTAAAATAAAATTTTAACATAAACACTTGGCCTTCAGGCCCCTCCAGACCAGCAGAATGTGTAAATATTGGCTATTTGCCATTTGTCAGGCAATTGCTGTACACAGTACAGAGAAGGTTGCATTCTTAGCTAGCAAATAATGATTATGCTTTTTTTTCCCCTGAAAGAAAAGCATATTGCATGAAGTATGTGGCCCACTGTTCAAACAGCAAGGCATGGTGGTGGTGGGAGTTTCTGCCTTCAAATGAGCCAAAGTCTACAATGGCTGGGGTCTTCTTCAAATGAAGCAGCAGATCCCCCACTTCCTTTTCTTTCATATGAAAAAGGACTATAAACTGGGTGTTGAAGGATTAGAGATCTCAGTCCTATCTGCTGGATCAAGCAGCTACAAGGGAAAGACCTTGTGAGTGCATAGCAAGTCTTCTGGTCTCAACAGGATTGCGAAAAAGCAAGGACAGATGGGCTGATCAACAGCTGGTGTCCCCACTAAGTGCTTTCCTAAGGCAACAGCCAATTAGCCTGGAGACACATGTGACTCTTGACTTATTCTATGTAGTATAAACAATGACTTCCTTTCTTTTAATAAGTGGTTAGTAATAGCTGGTTTTACCTAACAAAACTTAACCAAAGAAGTAGGATTCTAGAAAATAATGTAAGAAAATTAGTCTTGTTTCCACTAGGTTCGGAGAGATTCCTAGAAGTGACCAAGGACCCTTAAAACAGACCCTATACACCAAATGTTTAACATGCATTCCCTGCTTCCCTCCCCTGCCAGGATACATTCACTGGTGGCTTTCACTTTCTGTACTTTTTATTTCTCGTTATGTTTTAATATTTTCCACAATTATGTATTGAGTATGAAATAAGATATTTTTAAAGGTCCTAATAAAGTGCAGTCAGTGGCTCATTGGATGAACTTTAAAGAGCTGTTTATTAGCTTCCTGAGCTGAAAACTGTATTTATATAAGCATACCTTGGAGATATTGTGGATTTGGTTCCAGGTCCCCACAATAAAACAAGTTATAATCTTTTTGCTGGTGGAGGGTCTTGCCTTAAATTTGTTAAAGAAGAAGAAAGAAGAAGAAGAAGGAAAAGAAGAAGAAGAAGAAGAAGAAGAAGAAGAAGAAGAAGAAGAAGAAGAAGAAGGAGAAGACAACAACCAAAAATCACAGTATCTGTGAAGCATAATTAAACAAGTTATACCTGTACCTAATTTATCCCAAAAGCTTCTCCCTAATGGAAAGAAATTAAAAGTTTTCAAAATAAATCCATGTCTTAAAAGGCCCAAGGTAGGCGGAGAATGGAAGAATAATAAAATCTTTGGAAATCCGCTCTTTTTAATAGATGGACTGGGCATGGTGGTGGTGGTAGTGGTAGCAAAGACCAAAAAAGATCCTGTATATGAAAGTGCTCTAAAAACTTCAATGACACCATAGGTTACTGCATTATTCAGCAGCACATGCAGTTATTGGAAAGAGGTTGGTGTTTCACGTACTTTTACTGCTAGGTCAATGTGACCTATAACCATGTAACATATGTAGCAATAAGATATGTCAGAATTTTCAGGGCTTGGGGACCAGTATTCTTGATTCATTTATTCATTTTGTCACTCAATAAATATTCTATCCAGAACTTACTAAGTACTTAATGGCAAAACAAGCAAATAATATAGATACTTAAAAGTATCACCAGTGGAGGTTGATTTGGGCTGATCTCCAACTTGTCTGAGGGTTGGCATGGGTTACTGGTGCAGTTTTAGGTCATGGATTCACTCCAGTTAAAGGTAAAAGCATAAATACCCTAGAAACCAGGAGACCTGGGTTCTGGACCAGGCTTTATGATCTTGGGCAAGGCCATATCTAGGCCACACATACATCATCTATAAAATAAGGGGACTCATACATAGTTTCGGAGGGTCCTTTTAGCCACAGTGGTCTTCAACAATTGGGGTATATTGGGAAGGATCACATAAACTCTAAATTTGCTAACTGTGTGAGCCTCAGTTTTCTCAAACCCCAAAATGAAGATAATAAAATCTACTTTTCATTGGATTGTTGTAAGGATTGCTGTGAAGATTCAATTAGATGTGTAATATATATTTCTTTTTTCAAAAATCCTCAACCAGTGGTATGCTTAATGATAATTTTTTCTAGAGACAGACAGAAAGGGAAGGGGAGAAGAAGGGAGGGGAGAGAGAGAGTAAGGGAGAGAGATAAGACATTGATGAGAAAAAGAACCATTGATTAGTTTCCTCCCATATGCACCCTGACCAGGGATTAAATCTGCAACCAAGGTATGTGCTCTGACCAAGAATAGAACCTATAACATTTTTTGGTGTATGGGATGATGCTCCAATCAGCTGAGCTACCTGGCCAGGACTGTAATATATATATTTTTAACAGAATGCTGTTACATAGGTGTTCAAAATATATAACATCTTCTTGACTTCCACAAACCATCACACAATAGCATGGAATTTATGAACTTAGCCATAGACATTTAAGCTCTAAAAGAAAATATATAGTTGATATCTGCTTCCAGATGCTTTATATTTCAGCATTTTGCTCACTTATAACTGTTTGCCTCTTTGAGGGCTTTGCTAAATCACAGCCCCAAGATGTGCTGGGAGAAACCAGTGGCTCTGGCACAGAGGATATGTGAAAATGACAACACAAAGGAAGGGTATGTGAGCTGCTATCCTTTATTCTTGTCAGTCAGAGGACCATATAATTTATCATTCTAATTGGGATACTTCTAAGAGTAAAAAGTTGTTTCATAAAACTGGGATCTATGTATCCTTCACATTTCTGGCTTACTTTTTGTGGCCTTTGATATCACTTAAAGATCCTGGGACTAGAGCTATGTATAATGTCCTATTGGGGAGAAAACTGAAAAATAAGATTCTATCCAAAAAAATCTAAAATCCTTCTGTGTTTTTTAAAAGGCATAAATATTATTTAAAGTTTAATAAAATTTTAGATAAGATACTATGATAATATAGTTTTGCTTCTATTATCATAATGTATGCTTTAGAGTGGGGTCAGCAAAGTTTTCTGTAAAAGGACAGAGTAAATATTTTAGGTTTTGTGGGCCATATGGTCTCCGTCACAACCATACAGTTCTGTCCTTGTAGGGTAAAAGCAGCCATAGACAATATATATAAAAGAACGGGTGTTGCTGTGTTCCAATAAAACTTTAGTTACAATTACTGGCTGTGACCTGGATTCAGCTTTGGGCTGCAGCTGCCAACCTCTGCTTTAAAACAATAGTTCCCAGGCTTTTGGAATTCAGAGGACCAGGAAAATAATTTAAAAGTCTGGAATTGACTCAAGAGTTTTAACTTTTCATTTTATTGAGTAATTAGGTTAAAAAAAATAAACCATTGCCTAGTACCTTTATCTCTTAGAATTTTAATTAGCAAACAACTAGAAAGGGCACAAATTCAGACCAAAGTTAGCTCTATACAAAACCTACCACATTGTCCTTATTTCTAAAAACTTTTATGAGCCTGGTGAAAACTTTGTCATGAATATGCTCAGATTACTAGATGGTTCATTTGAGTTGGATGTTACATGGTGTGGCACAGTAGAAAAAATATGGTATATAATTTAAAAATCTGGACTTGAATAAGGTTTGGGGAGTACAAAGAAGAGAAAATAAACTAAACTTGAACATTTCTTTAAAGGGACTAAACGGCTTAAAGAGAGCATCCCCTGTCCTGAATCATTGACTCAAACACGAACTCCAACAGTAAGCAACCTCAGAACTCACCGGCTGCCACTGCACAGGGTACCAGGCTGGGGGACAGTTGAAGCGGTTACAAGCTTGCACTGTGCTGGGTTTCTGCTGGCGACACAGATCATCAGCCAGGATCACTGTTTCATTCATCTCTCTGGAGCGTATCTGGGAGCAGAAGACGTCTCTGGTCTGTAGGCCAACCCCACAGGTGAGACTGCATGGACTCCACTTGCCAACTTCCCACCTGGGAAGAAATCAAAGAAGAAAGAGGGCCCTTGGAGCACTTGTGTAGAGAACATTTCCTATGATATGAAATGTTACTGAAGTGAAAACAACTGGGAATGTGGGAAGTTCCAGCACAAGATTGGCTAGGGATTCTATTTCAAGCTTCAAATCCAGCCTTTCCCTTTATGCTCTAGCATTTATTTCAAATAAAGCAAAGAAGGTGACAAAATGAAACATCTAATTTCTACCTACAAAATCATCAAGAAAGGTGACAAACATGTTTATTTTGATAGAACATAAACCTCATCAAAATAAAGAGGGTGTGCTAGGTAAGACATAAGTGGAACATGTAAAGACCTTGGGTACCACCTACTGAGTAGTGAATTTAGAAGAAGTGTTTCTGCTCATCTCCAGGAACCATTCTTAGCAAGGCTGAAAAAAGTTGTGTTTGCTTTTCTTCGGCTCCCAAGTGAAAGGTCATTGGCTTCAACTTCCTTCAAACTTCCATTATAGCATAGAAACATCTCTGTCCTACGCATAAATTTCATCACTGGCTGGGGCTGGAGAATGTAGTCAAAGTGAAGGTTACTAAATAGATCAGTCATCTTGAGGGAATATAAGTGGAGAGAACTGCTTATTATCTGGAAGTAGAAGTCAAATAACCACAGATGAGTTGAGTGCATAAACTGGCCATTTCAAATGGCCAAGTCTTGAGAAGTACATTTAGAGTAAGCTAAGCACCTATAAAAATGTTCCCACTGCATTTTCCTGTTGTTACAGTCCCTAAAATGGGAATGATAAGGAAAAAGCTCAGTTGCTTGGGCTCTGTCAGAGGTGTTCTTTAATGATCAGTTTTAGAAAGTTCTGTTTACAGTGCGAGGAAGAAAGAGTCTACAAATAAGACTTAGCCAAGAAAAGCATCACAAGTAGATCCTTCAGTAGCTACGTCCCCTACCTTCTGTAGCCAGCCCTGAAAATTGGTTTAAAAAAAATTTTTTTTTTTGTCAGACTGTAAAACTGAATGTGTACTCAATCTCTTTTTCCTACTCTGATGTGTAGCTACTTTTCTAACCTCTATTTCCTCAACCTCCTTCCGTCTTCTCTGTGTTTAAGCTATACTTGTAGTGAACTACTCTATTATTCTCAATTCATGCCTCACCCACTCCCCCGCCCCCCACTAGTTTTCTGGCTCTGTCTTTACTCAAGTTGTTATTCCTAATTTGGAATATTTTTTCTGTCCTGCCATTGCCCCTAAAAATTATTCCATTTCTATATTTCCAAAGTTGATCAATATTTAAAGAATTATATTTATAATTGCAGCAGACATTGGTCATTTTCTTGACTGTATTCCAGTTATTCAGCCTGTTAAGAGCCCTGTGGAAGGATATACTCTTAAAGGCAAGGTCTATGTCTCAGTTTTGTTTTGTTTGTTTGTTTATTATTTCCAGAGAGACAGGAAGGGAGAGAGGCAGAGAGGGAGAGAAACCACAATGCATGGTTGCATTTCACTTGCTTCCAGCTACAGACCTGGCTTACAACCTGGCTTACAACCTGGTTATGTGCCCTGGCTGGGGAGTCAAACCAACGACCTTTGGGTTTGCAGGCTGGTGCCTTATCCACTGTGCCACAGTGGCTCTTAGTCAGTTTTGTGTCTCTCAATGGGTTCATCATAGTACCTTCTAAATAGTTAATGCATATGGTTAACTAGCTCCTAATGAATTAGCAAATGGATGGGACCTACCATAATAGTAGGCACTTTATATGTGTTATATCATTAATTACCTCCATAACAATATGAGACAGACTCTATTGATTTTCCACATTATAGTTGGGCAAGAGGCTGATTTGCCCAAATACCCACAGTTAATAAGTAGTAAATCAAGGATGTATCTGGCTGCAAAGCCTTTGTGCTTCCAATGGTACCATGCTGTCTCCAGGAAATACCTTGGAAACTATCCTATCAACATTCACAAAATTTTAAATCAATAGAAGTGGAGAAGCTTGGTTGAATATATTTCTTTTAGATTCTCTATGAACCACTATAGACTTATTTTAAATCTCTAGCCTGGGTTAATTCCAAGCTTAAAATGTTGTAGATTATTGGTTTTAAAATACATCCAGGAGACTTCCGGCAAGATGGCAGAGGAGTAAGTGGAGCTACACCAATCTCCTCCCAGGTTGCATCTGGAATTACATTTTTTTGGAGAAAAAATCAGCTGGAATTACCAACAGAACACCAGCTGGAAAGAATTCTTATAACCACAGACAGAACAGAAGAGGACACTTCATCACAACATGACTGGTAGGAATCTCAGAAATGCGAGAGGGCTGGCTGAGCCCCCAGAGGCAGCAGCTGAAGGGAAAGACCTGGGGACTCCACCTGAGAAGAGTGGGTTCTGGTCCCCTAGTTGGGTGTCCCAGCTTCCAGGAACATGATGGAGAGCAGAGCAGCATCCAGCTCAGAAGGGCAGAAAGCCACAGGGTTTACTAGCCTAAAAGAGTATTGGAGACAGAGAACTAATAAGGTGACCACAACGAAAATACATTGGCACCCACCTACCCTGAGCTCCAGCAGAGGGAGGACAGAGTGGACTGGAGGCACATGGGGAGAGACTGCAGCACTGGCTTGGAGAAGTGGGGAGGCAGCTGTGGGGATCCCAGTGCTGACTCATGACCCGCACCTCAGGTGGACTATGCTGCACCAAGAAGCTTCCATCTGAGGGGGTCCTCATAGCCCCACCCACTGGAAGCAATCTGCCCCTCCCAGCGGTGCCTGGGCCTGGAACCTGATCACAATTCTTTGATATACATCTAAATAAATCTCTCCCACCCAACCATGTCTGAGCACAGATAACAATAGTTTGCACCTAAATCGGTATTTCTTGCCCAGCAGCACCTGGGCCTGGAGGCCGAAAACAAACTCACTGAGTTACAGCTGGGTCAGTCAGTCAGCCCTGCACAGTGGCATGTAAGCCTGGTGGCTGATCATGGATTCACTGGTCAGCAACTGAGTTGGTCAGTCTCACCCAGTGGCACCTGAGTTTGGAGGCTGATCACAAACTCATTGGATTACAATTGAATTTTTCTGTCTACCCCAATAGCCTCTAAGCCTGGCAGCTGATCACATACTCATTGGATTACAGTTGAATCTTCCTGTTTAGCCCAGCAGATCCTGAGCCAGGTGGCTGATCACAGAGTCATTGATTTACATCTGAATCTGTCTACCAACCTGCACCTGAGCTGGTGGCTGATCACAGATCCACTGGATTACAATTGAACCTTTCTGTCTAGCCCAGCATGGCCTGAGCTTGGTAGCTGATCACAGATTTATTGATTTACAACTGAATTGGTCTGCCCCTCCAAACTGCATCTGAGCCTGGAGGTGAATCACAGATTGATAGGAGTACAATTCAATCGATCCTTCCTGCCTATTGGTGCCTTAGCCTGGCAGCTGATTACAGTCTGACTGGATTACAATGAAACCTAAAAATGGGGAGAAAAAGAAACAGTCCATCACAAAAAGGAAAGGAGGAATTGCCAGAAGCATTGCTAAATGAAACAGAGGCAAGCAAACTATCAGATATGGAATTCAAAATAATGATGATGAAGAAGCTCAATAAGCTCGGCCCCCAAAAAGAAAACTACAAACAACTCCAGGGGAACTACAAGGAACTTACTGAGGAACTACACCAGCATTAAAAAGGACATAGAAACTATCAGTAAGAGCTAGGAGGAAATGAAGAATACAATTTCTGAATTGAAGAATACAGTAGAAGGAATCAACAGCAGGCTAGAGGAAGCAGAGGATCAGATCAGCAAGCTGGAGGACAACGTAGAAAACTATTCCAAGACAGTGCAACAGAATGAAAAAATGCTGAACAAGAATGAAGAAGTTTTAAGAGCGCTCCAGAACATGAAGCACAATAGTATCTGTATCATAGAGATGCAAGAATGGGAAGAGAAACAAGGAATGGAAAACCTGTTCAAAAAACTAATGATAGAAAACTTTCCTAACATGATGAGTGAAAACATTACTGAAGATCAAGAAGCACAGAGGGTCCCAACGAGGATGAATTCAAACAGATGCTCTCCAAGACACATTATAATTAAAATGGCAAACTTCAAAGACAAAGAGAGAATCCTAAAAGCATCAAGAGAGAAATAGCAAATAACATATAAGGGGCTCCAATAAGGTTATCAAATGATTATTCAACAGAAACAATACAAGCCAGAAGGGAATGGCAAAAAATATTCCAAGTAATGGGAAACAAAGGCCTGCAACCAAGAATACTCTACCCAGCAAGGCTCTCATTTAAAATGGAAGAAGAAATAAGGAGTTTCTCAGACAAAAGAAGACTAAAAGAATACATCTTTACCAAACCAGCATTGTAAGAAATGCTAAAGGGTCTACTTTAAAAAGATGAGGAAACAGAGAGAGACAGAGAGGAACACAGGTACAAAGGGAGAAAATGGCAATAAATAAGTATCAATAATAACCTTAAATGTAAATGGATTAAATGCACCAATCAAAAGACACAGGGTAGCTGAATGGATAAGAAAACATGACCCACATATATGATGTCTATAAAAGACCCACCTCAGGACAAAAGACTGACACAGATTGAAAGTGAAGGGATGGAAAAATATATATCAAGCCAATGGACATGAAATAAAGGCTGGGGTAGCAATACTTATTTCAGACAAAATAGATATTATGATGAAGGCCATAAAAAGAGACAAAGAAGGACATTTCATAATACTTAAAGGAACAATCCATCAAGAAGATATAACTCTGGTCAACAAATACACACCCAACACAGAAGCTCCCAAATATATAAAGAAAACCTTGGAGGACTTCAGGAAGGATATAGACAGCAACACACTAAAAGCAGGGGATTTTAATACCCCATTATCAACAATGGATATATCTTCCAAACAAAAAAAACACCAAGGATATTGTAGCATTGAACAACACTCTTGGTGAAATGGACTTAACTGATACATTCAGAACCTTTCACCCCAAAGAAGCAAAGTACACATCTTTTCAAATGCACATGGAACTTTCTCAAAGATAGACCACATGGTAGGACACAAGACAAGCCTCCACAAATACAGGAAAACTGAAATGATACCAAGCATCCTCCCAGATGCTGAAACTAGAAACCAACCTCAAGGGAAAAAAACAAAAGCACTCTAATTCATGGAGACTGAATAACATGTTATTAAGTAAGGAATGTGTAAATAATGAGATCAAAGAAGAAATCAAAGAGCTTCTGGAAACAACAGCCCAAAGTCTATGGGACACAGCAAAGGCAGTCCTCAGAGGGAAATTCCTAGCAATACAGGCCTACCTAAAAAGGTTAAAAAAAGCTTATACAAACAACCTAATTATAAAGGTGCAAGAACTTGAGGGGCAACAACAAACAAAGCCCAGAGCAAGTAGAAGGAAGGAAATCATCAAGATCAGAGCAAAATTAAATGACATAGAGACTAAAACTATAATTAGAAGAATCAATAAATCCAGGAGCTGGTTCTTTGCAAAAATAAACAAAATTGACAAGTCTTTAACCAGACTCATCAAGAAAAAAACAGAGAAGACCAAATAAACAAAATCAGAAATGACAGACGAGAAATCACAACCGATACTTCAGAAACACAAAGGATTGTAAGAAATTACTACAGACAACTATATGACAAGAAATATGACAACCTGGGTGAAATGGATACATTTCTGGGGACACATAATCTACCAAAACTAAATCCAGAAGCAGCAGAAATCCTGAAGAGATCAATAACACACAACTGTTGAAATTGAAGCCATAATAAAAAAAACTCCCAAAGCACAAGAACCTGGGACCAGATGGTGACACAGGTGAATTTTACCAAACATTTAGAGAAGAACTAACTCCTAACCTTCTAAACCTATTCCAAAAAATCCAAGAATAGGGAAGAATCCCAAGCTCTTTCTATGAGGTCAGTAGAATTCAGATCCCAAAACCAGGTCAAGACACAACTAAGAAAGAAAACTACAGGCCAAAGTCCTGACTGGTAGCACAGTGGATAAGGCACTAGACTGTGAGCTCGAAGGTTGCTGGTTTGACTTCCCAGCCAGGGCATATAACCAGGTTGCAAGCCAGGTATTCAGCCAGGTCCGTAGCTGGAGGCAGATGAAAAAAGGGAACCATACATTGATGTTTCTCTCTCTCTCTGCCTCTCTCCCTTCCCCTCTCTGTAGATATAATAAAATAAAATCTTAAAAAAAAAAGAAAACTATAGGCCAATATCTCTGATGAATACAGATGCTAAGATTCTAAACAAAATACTGGCCAACCAGTTCCACCAATACATTAAAATGATCATACACCATGATCAAGTGGGATTCATTCCAGGGAGGCAAGGATGGTACGACATTTGCAAATCAATAAATGTAATACAGCACATAAACAAAATGAAAGGCAAAAACCATATGATTATATCAATAGATGCTGAAAAAGTATTTATAAAGTACAGCAACCATCTATAATAAAAAAATGCTCACCAGAATGGGAATAGAGGGAGCATACCTCAACATAATAAAAGCCATATATAAGAAACCTGAAGCCAACATCATACTCAATGGGCAAAAACTAAAAGCTTTCCTCCTAAGGCTGTTCACTTTCTCCACTTCTGTTCAACATTATTTTGGAAGTTCTAGCCATAGCTATCAGATAAGAAAAATAAATCAAAGGTATCCAAATTGGAAAGGAGGAAGTCAAACTGTCATTATGTGCGGATGACATGATAGTGTACATAAAAACCCCAATAGACTCCACCAAAAACTTACTTGACCTAATAAGCAAATGTAGCGAAATAGCTGGATATAAAGTCAATATTCAGAAATCAAAAGCATTTTTGTATACTAATAATGAAACATCAGAGAGAGAAGCTAGAAAACAAATCCCATTTACCATAGCAGCAAGAAAAATAAAGTACTTAGGAATAAACTTAACCAAGGAGGTGAAAGACCTATATTCAGAAAACTACAGAACAATGAAGAAAGAAATCAAGGAAGATACAAATAAATGGAAGCATATACCATGTTCATGGATGGGAAGAATTAACATCATTAAAATATCCATACTACCCAAAGCAATCTACAGATGCAATGCAATCCCAATTAAAATACCAATGACAGACTTCACAGATATAGAAAAAAATACTTCAAAAATTTGTATGGAGTGAAAAACGCCCATGAATAGCCACCACAATCTAGAGGAAGAAGAACAAGGTAGGAGGAATCACAATATCAAACATCAAACTACAAGACTACTGTAATCAAAACAGTCTGGTACTGGTATAAGAATAGACATATACATCAATGGAACAGAACAGAGAGCTCAGAAATAAACCCAGGACTCTGTGGTTAATTAATATTTAACAAAGGGGGAAGGAACATAAAATGGAGTAGAACCAGTCTCTTCAATCAGTGGTGTTGGGAGAACTGGACAGAAACATGCAAAAAGATAAAACTAGACCACCAACTTACACCATACACCAGAATCAACTCAAGATGGATAAAGGACTTAAACATAAGCAGTGCCACCATAAAGGTCCTGGAGAAAAATATAGGCAGTAAAATTTTAGATATCCTACACAGAAATGTTTACTGATACTCCTCCAAGGGCAAAAGAAATAAAAGAACAAATAAACAAATGGGACTATACCAATCTAAAAAGTTTCTGTTCAGCTACAGAAAATACCAGCAAAATTCAAAACGAACCAACTGTATGGGAAAACATATTTGCCAATGATACCTCAGACAAGGGTTTGATCTCCAAAATATATAAAGAACATATGCAACTCAACACCAGGGAGACAGACAGCCCAATTAAAAAATGGGCAAAGGACCTGAACAGACAACTCTCTGAGGAAGACATACAAAGGGCCCAAAGGCATATGAAAGAATGCTCAACATCACTAGCCATCAGAGTGACTCAAATTAAAACCATAGTAAGATACCACCTCACACCTGTCAGAATGGCAATCATCATCAAGTCAACAAACAACAAGTGTTGGCAAGGATGTGGGGAAAAGGGAACCCTGGTGCACTGTTGTCCAGAATGCAGGCTGGTGCAGCCACTACGGAAAACAGTATGGAGTTTCTTTAAAAAACTAAAAATGGAACTGCCTTTTGATCCAGCAATTCCACTACTAGGACCATTCCCAAAGAACCCTGAAACACCAATTCATAAGAACCTATGTACCCCTATGTTCATAGCAGCACTATTTACAATAGCCAAGTGCTGGAAACAGACTAAATGCCCATTAGTGGATAATGGATCCAAAAACTTGGGTACATTTACGCAATGGAATATTACACAGCAGAAAGAAAGAAGGAACTCCTACCCTTTGCAACAGGATGGATGGAACTGGAGACTATTATGCTTAGTAAAGTGAGCCAATCAGTGAAAGACAAATACTATATGATCTCACCCATTACAGGATAATAATGAATAAAACAAATAAACAAGCAAACCAGAACCAGATACATGAATATAATGAATAGACCTTCAGTGGGCAGAGGAGGATGGGGAGGAGGAGGCAAAGCAGGGGAGCAGTTTAGTCAAGGAACTAGCATGGAAGAACCATGGACATGGAAAAGTGGGATTGACCTTGGCAGGGAGTGGGTGTATGGGGAAGGGGACAGAAGGGAGTAAAAAGAGGATGGATGTAATACAACAAAATTACAACAAAAAAAAGCAAAACAAAACCCCCCCAATATATGTCCATTGATTGGTAACCCCCTATTACCACCTTCCCCAAGTCCCTGGTCCACCATTCCATTCTTTGAGTCTATGAATTTGATTGTTTTATATACTTCCAATAAGTGGAATCATGCAGTATTTGTTCTTCTGTGATTGGCTTATTTCACTTAGTATATAATGTCCTAAAGGTTCATCTATGTTGTTTCATGTTGCAAATTTGTTTTGTGTTTAAAGCTGAATAATAGTCCATTATATGCCTATTCCACATTTCCTTTATGCACTCCTCTGTCTATGGGCATTTAGGTTATCCCCATATCTTTACTATTAGTAAGTACTACAGTAAATATGAGAGTGCTTATATCTCTTCAAATTTTTTGGATAAATACCCAGGCATGGGATTCCTAGAAAATATGGTAACTATACCTCTATTTTTAATTTTACAAGGAACCAACTGAGAAACCATACGGTTTCTATTTTATTTTTTTTTATTTTTATGACTGTGCCATTTGATTCCCTAAAACTATTTTGCAGTGTGGTTGTTGTTTTCTATTGAGTTATAGTTGTTTATCTTTTAGGGATTAATTCCTTATCAGATAGATGGTTTGCTTTTTCCTTCTGTTGATTGTTTCCTTGCTGTGCTCCATGTACTGTAATCTGTTACCCTGATGAGAGCATGAGGCTATGACTATTTTGATTTACCACTTGTCCTGGGTTGACAAATATCCCCCTTTGGAGTCCCAACCCCAGTACTCAGAATGTGATCTTATTTGCAAGTAGGGTCATTGCAGATCTAATTACTTAAACTGAGGTCATATTAGAGTAAGGTGGGTCCTTAATCTGACATGGCTGTTGTCCTCATAAAATGGGAGGGAAAGACCAGGGAGAATGCCATGTAATGACAGAGACAGAGGTTGTAGGATGTCTCTGTAAGCCAAAGAATGTCAAGGGTTGTCAGCGGACATCAGAAGCTAGAGGAGACAAGGAGGAATTCTTCTTCACAGGTTTTACAGGGAGCATGGCCCAGCTGACACTTTGATTTTGAGTTTGATTTTTGCCTCTAGAAGTACAGAGGATAAATTTCTGTTGTTTTAAACCACCCCATCTGTGGTACTTTGTTACAGCAACTCACCCCTGTGACTTCAGTGGCTAGCATGGTGCCTGGAACACAGCAGATGCTCTCTGTAAGTATGAGGTGACTCAGACTGAGTAGAGCACCACTGAATTGGGTGGGTGCCTTTGGCTTAGTCACTCAAGCTGGTCAACCACCTCAATTGTGTCTAGAAAGAACTGCCACCACCATTTTCAAAGACCCAAAAGCTCTGAACAGCACTAAGTTTTTGTCAGTGTGGCATAAACTATTTGACAACATTGGACCTGAAGTGACATAATGCCTTTATAGGTCACATCACAACTGGTGTAAGTATTTACACATTTTACTACAACAATATTAGTCTGTTAAATTATGGCACTCACCTCCCCACCCCAAATTAGTAGGGGTGTTATACAATTTAGGTCTTAGTAGTCTGAACATACTCCTAAAATACAAAAGTCCTGAATTCCAGAACACATGTGCCACAGTGATTTTGGCTTAAGGATCATGAGCCTGTATAAGGAGGATGGTAAACATGATCACTATTGTTTCTTTTGGCCTCTAAGCTTCAGGTGTTTGGTTTTATGGTTGGGCCCTTGGCCAAAATGTTAGGGAGACTCTGGTTCACTTAGAATTCTCTTTCTATACTGCTGCATTTCTTCTTGGCCCCTTTTCTGTGCATTCCTGCCCCTTTTGTCAAACCTGCTTTTAGGGAAGGCTCCTTGAGCTGACAGGTCAGAGCTAATGCTTTGTAGCCTCAGGCTGGACCCTGTCCAGATTTTGAGTGATTGACTCTTGATCCCTGCAGACAGGAGACGAAGGGTTGCCTACCATCCCCCAAGGCTGGAATTAAGTCTTTTTGCCCTCTGCTCAGCATCAGGTATACTTGAGTTGGCCTGTCTTTAAAACTGGATTTTAGGTTTTAGCCTTGATTTCTTAGTTCCCTGATATGTTGGAGTTCTGCCCAAGGCTCCACCTATTAGACTGTCACCCTATCACTTTTTGGATTTGGCCAGCCCATGGCCTTGGGTTTGACAGAGACTCTTTGTCATGATCCCTGTAAGCCATAATGTGACAGCAATTTAGCAGACATCACACATTATTGGTGATAACAATAGTAATTCTAACATTTCCACACAGTTTACAATGAGCCAGATACTTTGCTAATTGCTTTATGTGCACTATCTTTTGCAACCGTCTCCACACCCCTGGGAGACAGAGGACCTGAGACCTGGAGGAGTTAAATAATTAATTACTCATGGTCTTGAATACCTCCTGCCACCACTCACACGAATGTCAATGCCACTTGCATGCCATCCATGCCTACTACAACTTGGATGCACGGGTGCTGACAAGGGGGCTGCTCCCTGTCACAGAGGCCCCCCACTGTGGATCTGTAAGCCCAAGCTCTGCATCTCTAGGTTCCAGCAGAACTCAGGGCTGAGCTCACCCAAGGCGTGGAACACATATTTGCATCAGCCCTATGAAGAAGATACTATAGGTTTCTTACCCCCTCTTTCTTTTATCCCACTCAAGGACATTTTTTTTCCATTGCTTTTAGAGAGACAGGAAGGGAGAGAATGAAACATAGATTAGTTGCCCCCTGAATGTGCCTGGGTCAGGTATCGTAATGCCTACCCAGGAATGGAACCTGCCACCTAGATCTGTGCCCTGGCCGGGAACTGAACCCCCAACATTTTGGCTGTGGGATGATGCTCCAACCAGCTGAGCCACACCAGCCAGGGCAAGTGCCCCCATTTTACAGGGTGACATAATAGATCTCAGAGGTCAATTAGCTTATCCAAATCACCCAACTAGTAAACAAGAGAATCAGGATTCAAACTCAGCTGCTCTGGTTCCTACATGCCTAATTAAATTATCCTGCTTCTTAGGGTCAGGATAATGAATTCAGCTGTGCAAAGCATATCTGAGAGGCACATTCTGGGATCTCTGGTGCTTACAACTTCAGAAAATGACAGATCTGTTTCTGCATAATAGAAACAAATACATTGATGCCATCCAAGGTTACAAATACAGCTGGAGCTGCTTCAGTAAAGTAGCAGCGATACTTGTCAGTCCAATGGGCAAAGGCAGAGTGTGTTTTTCCCCAAGGACAGGTGTTATTGCAAAGGTGGCCATTGGAGGTAATGTGGTCAATCAAGAGTGCATAGTGGTTGGTGCTTCTTAGCAGCTTCTGTTTGTATTAGCTACACACAAGGAGGAATTTCTGCTTTCCTTTGGCTGAGGATTCATTATGTGAGTTGCCAAGGCTTTTCTTCCCTCCTCTTTCAGAAGATGTCATAACGTCCTGTTGCTCTAGTAACTCATTGCTTGTTGCTGGTATAAACTCATGTAGTTGCTAAAGGCAGACTCTCCCTACCCCCAAATATTATGTCCCAAGAACCTTCTCTTACTTTGGTTTTTGCAGCAAAGCAGGGCTTGTTTCTTTATTCAAAAATTTTAAATGAAGTTTTCGTTGGGAGGCAAACCACCACTGTAAATTTCAGTTATTTGTTAGAAGTATGCTTTAAAAACTCAAGTGTAATCCTCCAACTTAGTAGTCCTGCCCAACATTTCTATCCTGTGATTTTCTAAAGTGTCCACCAAGGTGTCTGATTCCTTTAGAATGCCTCTGAGGTCAGGAGGTAGACAGAAATCAGGCAATAATAAATCAGACACCATGAAGCCAGCTACCTTCTGGAAAGCCCAAGGTAGGGCACCTGGGACACTGTCTAGGTTCCTGTCCCATTTGAAGGTTTGTGATGATTACTAGTAGCTCCCAATTTATCTCTCCATCTCTGTTTCCAATTTTATCCACAGCCTGAAGTTTGCAAAAGCAAATCTGGTCACTTTACTTCCTACAAACACCTGTTGGAGTTCAAGCTGACTTTTCAGGAGGGTGGGGTCCAGTATGCCTAGGACCCAGCTTTGGTCCAGGGCACCCACTGGAGGCAAGAGGGAGAGCATGGCTACAGTTGAACTTTCTAATTTGCTTTTCCTCCCTTCCTTTTGTAGGACTAAACTGTAGCCTGAGCCTCCATGGGCAATGCTCCATGGATGTGACAAGGCTCAGCAAAGGCCAGGGTAGCTGGGAATCAAGCATTCAGGGAGGGTTAAACAAATATAAGTATATGAAGAATGAGAATCAGGTTTCTTATTGTCGGAAAGTGGAATTGAATTGGTAGAAAATAGTGTGAACTTGTTTTCTTTTTTAAATTGTTCAATTACAATTGACATTTAATATTATTTTTTATTAGTTTCAGGTGTGCAGTATAGTGGTTAGACATTTATATAATTTATGAAGTGATCCCCCTAAGAAGTCTAGTACCCACCTGGCACCATACATATTATTGACTATATTCCTTATGTACTTTACAGCCCATGACTACTTTTTAGCTACCAATTTGTAGTTCTTAATCCCTTCAGCTTTTCCACTCAGTCCCTCAAACCCCCTCCCATTTGCCAACCATTAGTCTGTACTATGAGTCTGCTTCTGTTTTGTTTGTTCATTAACTTGGTTCTTTAGAGTCTACGTACATATAAGTAAAGTCACGTATTTGTCTTTTTCTGTCTGATTTATTTCACTTAGCATAATACTTTTTATCTTTCTCTGAGTTTTAGAATAATACCCTTTTCCTCTGATTTCACTTAGCATAATTCCATTTATGTCCATCTGTGTGCCAAAAATGGTAGGATTCATCCTTTTTTATGTTCAAGTTTTATTTCATTGCGTATATGTACCACATGTTCTTTATTCAGTCATCTAGTAACAGGCACTTAGGTTGCTTTCATGTCTTATCTATTGTAAATAATGCTGCACTGAACATGAGGGTGCATGTATCTTTTCAAATTAGTATGTTGGAGTCTTTTGAATATATCTCCAGAAGTGGAATTGTTGAGTCCTAAGGTAGTTTTATTTTTTGAGGAACCTCCACACTGTTTTCCATACTGGCTGCACCAATCTGCATTCCCACTAACAGTGCATGAGGGTTACCTTTTCTCTACATCTTCACCAGCACTTGTTTGTTGACTTACTGATGATAGCCATTCTGACAAGTGTGAGGTGATATCTCATTGTGGTATTAATTTGAATTTCTCTGTGAACTTGTAGTTTTTAAAAGACAGACATATACCTAGATAGACATAGATGTAAATTAGTATACAAAAAGAAACATATATGTATACAAAAGTTCCTAGCTTTTCTGCTGAGAGGACTAGAAGCAATGATATCCCAGTAGTACCAAGTATATCAAGTGCCTAGATCTTGATTTCTAAATAACATTCTCCACTAAGGAACCAGTTCCTATAGAAATGGTTCTAACAGGGGCTGAGAAAGTGAAAAATGAGCCTGGAACATCTTGTACCAAAAAACTAGGAAGTGCTTAAAGAATAATGAGGTATATGTCAAAAAGACACAAGGACCAGCTTAAAGGGGCTCCTACTGGCCATATCTGGGACAATTTGATAGTTACAGATTTTAACTATTTGAGAAAAATAGAAATGCATAAATAAGAAGAGAAGCTCTACCTTATAGTATTATGCCTATTAATAATCTAGAAGGAATGATAAAATTTAGAAAGTCACCATTTATCAACCATAATAATAAAAATTGATTCAGGCAAGGACTACCAGTGAATACTAACACTGGTGGGTTAGAGATCGATGAGGAATAGGGTATTTACTTAGTTTCACATTGTCTCCCCATAAAATACTTATTTGTTACTTACTACTAGTAAATTCAACATATTCAATAATTTTACAGCAGGAAACCTGATGAACATCACCTTAACCAAGTAAGAAGAGTTAGTTAGCATCATCAGTAATGACTGGAACACAATGTCATTTGTTGTCTCCTGGCACATGCACTGAAAGAATACATCAGTAGTATACCTCTGTGGTATCTCTGTCAAAAATTCAAAAACCATGAGGAAACATCGAGGAAACTCAAACTGAGTGACATTTTACAAAATGACCCAGGATAGGAAAGACAAGAGAAGACTGCCAGATGGAAAGAGTATAAAAAGAAATGACAACCAAATCTTGGACTTCTAAAGGACATTATTGGGACAACTGGCAACTTTTGAATAGAGTCTGTAGTTGAGATGATGTTGATTTTGATGGTTAGACAGTACCTGTACTCAGGTAAGACACACTGAAGTGTTACAATGTGATGGACTGCCTCCTGACATTATCCTCAAATGATTCCAAAATATTAACAACTGTGGAATTGAGGGGATGATAAAAGGGAGCTCTGGGTATTATATTTGCAACTATTTAAAAACTGAAATTATTTAAAAATAAATGTTATAGAAAAACATCTATTGGCTCCCAGTTACCCACAGGCCAATGTTCAAATCCTTGGCTGGCCTGTAATGTGCTTCACAAAGAAGTTTGAATGTCGCTTTCTGACTTAATCTCAGGTGACCCCTATAATACTCAGTTTAGGTGAGTACCCGGCAGAAGAGTACCCATTATTCTGGCTGGCAAACTCTTTTGCCTTTCAGGTTGGATCCTAAACACCCCCCTCTCTCCCAATACTTTCCTAATTTTCTCCTGCTGGGCAGAGCTAGGCCTTTCTCTCTGCAGCATGCTACTGCCTCCTTCCTTCTAAGGGCATTCTTTTCTTCCTTCAGGCTCACCTCATTACACTGTAGTTATTTGTCCACCTGCCTATCTCTCTCACTAGACTCTGTACTCCCCAAGGTCAGCAAAGACTCTGACCTATTCATCTTCCTGTCTTTAGCACCTATTCCAGTGCCTGGGACATTACATAATGTGGAAGGCCTGGGGCTCTAGAACCGGATTATCTATGATTGAACTGTGCCCTGCCATTCTCTAATTGCAAAATCGTGGGCAAGTTACTTAATTATTTATATTTGAAGTGGGAATAATGGCAATATCCACTTCAAAGAGCTGTTATGTTACGAGAGATGTTCTCTCAAAGTGAGAACATGTAGTTTAAGGGCTTAAGCACAGTGCCTGGCACAGATTAAGGGCTCTATAACACAAGGTAATAAGAACTGTTATTACTGGGTGCTCAGTAAATATTTGTCTAATGCATGGATGGTTACTGTGAGGACTGAGATTACATGAAAGGAGTGAGAATTCTTGGATTGATTCAGGCAAAATGGCCTTCCTTTATGGAGACTGGGGAAAAGAACATTTGTGGCATGTCCATGTTGATTTACCATGTAATCATTCACTGCTAAGCACTGTAACAGATATAGAAGAAGTGGGAAACATGCTCACCACCTTCAATATGCTCTCAGCAAAGATAGGGAGAATTGACAAATACCCAATAGATATAGCAAACAATATCAGGTGGTATTATTTTTTAATTTTTTTTAATTTTTTATTTTTAGAGAGAGGGGAAGAGAGAGAGGGAGAGAGACATCAATGTATGGCTGCTTTTTTCACCTGCCTCCAGCTACAGACCTGGCTGGAGACCTGGCTTGCAACCTTGTTATGTGCCCTGGCTGGGGAATCAAACCAGCGACCTTTTGGTTCACAGGCCAGCACCTTATGCAGCTGGTATTATTGATGAGTTAATTGCTAAACTGATTGGCTAACCAATGAATGTTGAGAATTTCAGAAGACAGGCAGTGTAATGCTCATAACCACTTGCATTTATATGACTGATGACAGTGCACAAAGACTGTTTATTATCTTTTTGATCCATTTGCTTTAAGCTCACTTCTTTCACAGACAGTGTCAAATAGTAGAACGACACTGAAACCAGGCATAGTCCTACAGAATATCTTCTGCCTTCCGTCCCTCACCATTGCCCCCCCCCCTTCTCTGTGACATCCCACTGTCATAGAGAAATACCCAGATGCCTTCTTGCTTATAGACAGCTTGATTTAATTAAAATGTCTAAATTCTGGCTCCTATTTTCTAATCACCCCATCTTCTAGATGACAGTACATTAAAATGACATAGAATTCCTGTTGGCTATTATAATTCAGACATGAACATCCTGTTAGTAGGGTAGATGAGATGCAAAATCATTTTTTCCCTTAGGAGGTGAAGATTTTAGTCAGCTTGCTTAGAATCATAGGTGAAAATTTCTTATTAAAAATAGCAGGTTTTTTCCTTGTGGTCAAGATCATAGGTGAAATTGCTTAGATCATAAATGTGTCATCTGTTGTTTGTCTTCCTCTAACACCATTTAAAAAAAAAAACAGACTTTTATTTTTTATTTTTTAAAAGATTTATTTATTTTTAGAAAGAGGGGAAGGAAGGAGAAAGAGAGAGAGAAAAACATCAATGTGTGGTTGCCTCTCACACACCCCCAACTGGCACATGGCCCGCAATCCAGGCATGTGCCCTGACTGGGAATCAAGCCAGCAACCCTTTGGTTTACAATGCCAGCATTCAATCCACTCAGCCACATCAGTCAGGGCTTTATGTTTTTTGTTTTTATTCCAGTTTTTATCTACTTCATCTTAACTGATTAGCATTCTCACACCAATGGTCTTCTGCCAAATGAACTTCAGAATCACCTTCCACCAAGCTTCCACCAAGCTCAACTACTGTTGGCTTCCTAGCACACCATTTCTTTTTCATATCTGTGAATTTGCTTCTCACGTTTTCTGCCTGGAATGTTTGTCATGCTCCTGCTGCAAGATCTCATTCAAACCTTTCTTCTGTGAAGGTTTCCCTCACATCCGACATACATCAACTACATCCTTTTTGCAATCCTATTGGATTTACTGTCATTAAATCTTGTTTGTATTCTACAACATTGACCACATTGCTGTTCTAAGCCAAAGTTAGAGTATCTCAGATGTGACAGAGAAACATCAATTGGTCGCTTTCCATATGTGGTTTGACTGAATATCAAACCTGCAACCTGGGTATGCGCTCTGACTTGGAATTGAACCCAGAACATTTTTGGTGTACAGGACAATGCTCCAAGCAACTGAACCACTCTACCAGGGCAGGATCAAATTTTAAAAGGAAATTATTTGGCACTAATAAATCAGGCCATTAAAATATCCAACTATTTGTTGATTTGCAGGTGGCATGCCTCACAAACTCTACAAGCCTAAGAATATCTCCTTGTCATAGATTGATAATGCCCTCCCAAAAAGATATGTTGAAGCCCTAATAGATCTGATTCTGTTATCTTCTGCATAATTGTTTTGTGGCCTTGTAGACTTAATTTTTTCATCCACCTGTGTATTTAGCCACTCATATATGTATGTGTGATTAAAACCATGCATTTACTTGTTAAAAATTCACTATACACCAGGTATTACAGTGAATCAGATTTTTAAAAATTCTGATTGTAAGGGCCTTTAGAGACAATACAAGGCACCATAATGTATGCCGTTCATTCATTTATTCATTCAGCTAGTGTTTACTGAGCACTGTTTATGGTCAGGCTCTATGTGAAGGAGGAGCAGAATAGTAACGAGACAGATATGAACCCCATTCCTGTGGAGCTCACAGTTTAGTCTATGGGACAGATAAACATGATGTGTTAGGGAAGCATAAAAAACAGAGACCTTGAGGCCCTGGCTGGTGGCAAAGTATATAAGGCACCAGCCTGCGAACCCAAAGGTCACTGGTTCGATTCCCAGCCAGGGCACATAACCAGGTTGCAAGGTAGGTCTCCAGCCAGGTCCGTAGCTGGAGGCAGGTTAAAGGCAACCATACATTGCTATCACTCCCTCTCTGCCTCTCTCTAAAAATAATACATAAAAAAAAATCTTTTAAAACAGAGACCTTGAGTCAAGAGGAAGGAGATACAGTCATGGAAGCCTTTCTGGAGTTGGTAATGTCTGGGCTGAGTCTTAAAGGGTAACTAAGATGTGGCCAGGTAAAGGAAGAAGTAAATACAAGGTATCATACAGAAGGAGGTATAAGAAAGCATGAGGCATTTGGGGAATTCTAATTTACCTATTTCCATGCTTGAGGCTAGAAAGAATATTGAGTAGAAAGCCTAGTAAGATCGTGGAAAAATCTGGTTTGCACTCCTCTGTTTTCTTTAATGAAATTATGGGTGGGTAAGGGAGCCTTGGAAATAGGTACTACGGGCAGTCAAAGCCTAAATGACCAAAGTGACTGAAGTTCAGTACAGTTCAAACTCACAGCCCCTAGGACAGTGGTGAATGGCACATCCCTCATCAGGTGAGGGCTGAATGCTCAACATAAAACCTTTCTGTCCACCCCAAGGGCATGCTGGGCTTTGGTGAGAATCCCAATAGGCCCCTGTCAAAGGGAGACACAATGCTTCAAGCAGGCCTTCCATCACGTTTAATCAGACCATACATTCAATCCAAACCTGGCTTGGCAGAAGAAAACAAAAGATAGAGCTGTTTTTTTTTGGAGAGATCACCCTGTCTCAGTCTCCAGAGTTTGATATGTAAAGTCAGGAGAGGAATGAGCTAGCTATTGATGCAGATTGTGATTAATCCATCAGTGCTGGGGTGTGCACACACACACACCCCTGCTCTTCACAGACCAGGAGCCTCTATTCACATAGGACATGGAGAGCGCAGCTCTGCATTCTCTAGTCCTGAGGGTGTTTACTTGAGGAGTATGAGTGAGGCCTTTCACAAATGTTTTCATATTTGACTACACAAAAATGACCTAAAATTATTTTTCAAGTTAGGTTCAAAGATCTCTTTAATGTTTTACTCTTTGATGTTTTGTTATCTCAGGGTGAGCTAAGAGATTATTGCCAGGCTAAAGTCTGAATAAATTTAAACCTTCATATTAGCATTTATATTGGCTTATTAAATCTCTCATTTGTTTTTGATTATCTATGATGCTCATTTATTGCTAGCACTTTTAACCCTGGAATACTATTTTAAACACACTTGGATCTGCATAGTACTGATGAAGTGCCCTAAATCCCTGAGTTGTGTTCATAGAGCAGGGGACATGTAAGCATGACACTGAAGAATCAGACTGACCCAGAATTTGGATTCCAACAGAAAAGGATTGCAATCTATTCCCACCTGTGTTTTATAACCTTGGGCAAGTTATCTACTCAATGTCAACTTTTTAATTTATAAAATAGGACAATTACAGTACCAGATTCCAACAGCAGATGCTTGTTAAGTACTAGGTACTATTGTAAGAACTTGGTATGTACTAATTTATTTAATTCTCACAGCAACCTAAGATAGAGGTACTATCATTGTGCCATTTTACATATATGGATTAACTGCAGTAATGTGACCAAGGTCACACAGCAAGTCAGTAAGAGACCCAAGAGTCAATCCTAAGTGGTTTGCCTCCAGAACTCTTTAACTGTTCTCACCTGCTAGCCTCTAGCTTGCATAGACGCTGGGAGCAAAATACTGTATGGTAGCCACCATCATTATTATTGCTGTCATTGTTATATTATTTATCATATCCAAGAGAGGCCAACAAAAAGAATGGATCCCTGGGGTTCCTTCCCCCTTATTTGTTGTTCCTTGGAATTACTGCTATGATTTCACCAAAATTAGGAGAAATCTTTTTGCTGTTGCATTTGGTTTTTTTAATTTTATACTTATAATAGTGAACAAGTTAGCTTTATGCAGTCTAACCTTCCCAAGCCACAGAGAGCCTTCTAGCTTCCCTCTTGTCTTCAGAGCACATTATCCACTTTTCCTGTTAGCCACATAGAAACAGTGGGGTAATGCAGTAACTTAATTTGAACAAGAACGGTGGAATACATATGACTTCCAAAAAGCCACAGAGAAGGTTTCTCCCCCATGCCACATGGAAGTCAGCTGGATTCCTAATTCTTGACTATCATTCACTCATAGTAAATTATGGGAAAAATTCTCATGCTCATGGATACATCTATTTTCCTTCTTTCCCTTTCATGTTGCACCTAACCTCCTATCCTCCACTCTTCACTCTCAAAATGGAAGGCATGCTTTTCCTGTTGATCAACATGCCTATCTTTGGAAAGGATAAAATATTTCTACTTGAGGTAACTGGTATCTTTCCAGCTGTACATAAAATACTCAATTCATTTCTATAGTGATAATGAGGCACAGAGAAAGAATAAAAACTTCTTTCAGTAGTTTGGTAAGAAAAGTCTTTCTTGTCCTGGTTAGGAGTATATTTTCTCTGCCTTTGACCACTGGGTCCCCTATTCTGTTACCTGATTTTAGTTTTAAGTGCATATTTAGCACTGGAAAACTCTTATACAGAGAGTGTATTCTTCAATAACCTAGTGTGCATGTGTCTGACAGATATTAACTCATTAATCTGCATAGTACCCTTATGAGGAAAGTATTATTCCATCCCTGTTTTACAGATAAGGAAGCAAGAACAAAGAGGGGTTAACTAACTTGCTCAAGGACACACAGTTGATAAGTCCTGGAGTTAGGATTCGAACTTAGGAACTCTGGCTCTAGATCCCACATTCTGATTCACTATATGAGTTTCTGGAGTCCAACTGTTTATGATAAACACTGAAGTTGGGAAACATTACTTTTTAGGTTTTTAGTTTGAGCTCTGCTAGCCATGACTACTTGGGCAAATCACTTAATGCCTTTCGGCCTCTTTCTTCAAAGATTATGAGAGAATTGGACAAAATTACATCTTGGGATTCTACAATCCCAGTCACTGAGGGAGATTTATGTATTAAATTTTTAGAGTCCAGACAAATCTATAAGCCAAACTCCTTGCCACTCTCTGGCTTTTTAGAGTGTAAAGAATAAATCTCAATGATCTTCTGTTCCTCATAGTACTATTGGTACAACATAGTACAACAAACTTGAGTTCCCAATGCTACTTGAGGGCTGCCGACTCTAGGAGGAGTCTCTTGATCCATCAGCATTATCTTTTAATGGGCAAAAGCTTGTGAATTTGGAGTGCAAATCACTCCATACTTTACTTTTTTAATTGGCTTTTCAGGTAGAGAGAGTTTTCTTGAGCAAAGAGGTACATCAGAAAACCCATCTGTTTCAGATACTGGTCTGTCTATAGAGGAGGGTTTGGGGATCCCAAATATGATGAGTAACACACAATTATGGAGCTGGAATCAATGTTTGGATGAGCTTCCATTTAGAGATTATCTACACTCAGTGAGACATTGGAAGGGGAATTTTACACATTTGAGGATGAAAAGATGTAGAAAGATTTCATAACTAAGTATTTAAGCTTTTAACACAACTACCATTCTGCATGTCAAGAGAAAGGAATATAGTCAATGGGCCCACTTTCTGGACCCAGATAGATACACAGCTGCAGCAAGACCAGGTGTGATGAAAAGCAGTCTACTTCTTGCCAACCTTATTCTGCAGAACTACCCTCCTGGAGGAGTTAAGCCTGCAAGGGTGAGCTGAAAAACAGCACTTTTCTTTTCTAGATCAAGGGAAGGTCAAGCCAGCCCACATGTGGTTTCACTTCACTCTGCCATAGGTCAGTTAAATCGTCAACCTCCATTAAATGAAAGACGAAGTGCATGACAGTGCCCATTTTCACATAAGGTTTTTCTAGGTGTCCCTGGGATGTGCCTCCAGAAGGGCTGTGCAAGTGTCTGGCAGGTAACATAGAATAAAGAGGAGAGAAATGGAAGCTTTTCTGGTCCCCAAAGTGCCATCTTACTGTTTCCCTTTATTTGCAAACAAACAGCCTATCATTAGTGCCCTCCATCTCCCCCACACTCCCCCCCCCCAAAAAAAAAAAAAGCCACAGAAGCAAGCTTGACAGTGGGATGCACCTTGAGAGGAAGATCTGGCTCCACTATCAGCCTCTCCCCACATCATAATTCTGACATTATTTTCTTCACAAAAAGAGCATTGATAAATGGTATCTGTCTAGTTGTGGTGGATTCTACATCAATAAATACCTTGCTTATAACAGTTTCCTTCTGTGATTTTCCAGAGCTTGCAAAGCTTAAAACTGGACATCACAATCTTTGATTTGCCTGGTTTGCTATTCTGGGAAACGAGCAAAAGTGTCATAGGTGGGTGGGGTGGGCAATAGGCCACCCACAGAAAAAATACTATATAAAATATAAACTTTGTGATATATATATGTATATATACACACACACACATTCATGAAGCATAACCTTTATTTTCTATCATTAATAAATTTAGTTCATTTTCTTAAAGCACATCCTGGACATATTTGACAATGAGCTATAGAGTCCTCCCACATACATTTCAACTTTAAGAAAGGAGATACTCATGCTTGACATGTGGGGCTTTTCCCAAGGCCAGAGTATAAATTTCCATTTTGTGCACTCTTTAAACCTCAAAACAACTTGGGTGTTAGTGCCCAAGCTGAGATTTCTCTGTAATGGTGCTGTCTCTGTGTGTGTTAAGCAAATCTTCTAATGATGTCTGCATAATAAGCAAGTACTTAAAAGACTGATTAGAGAGGGAGGCCCTGCAAACCAACCCTATGAAGTATTTCATGTGGAAAGAGATGAAGCAATAGCTTAAAAGGAGAAATAAAAAGAAAGTAATAATTCAACATTTTGTATTTACAAAACACCAAATTTCATAGAACTTGGAGACTGCCACAAAACTCTATAAGAGCCATTGACCCTAAGTTTGCAGATGAGGGATATGGCAGGAAATTGAGAATATATGAACCAAGTGGTCCTTCTATTTTCCATGGTTCTCCACCATTGCCTGGAGATGCAACACAACCTGTTGCCCTACAGTCTACATCCCTCTTTAAACTTCTGAACCATCAGAGCTTCCTGTGGTACCACGGTCTCTTGGAGAGGACAGGGAAGTTACAGATAAATAATCAGACTTCAAGTTCCAGTATAAACCATCGGGACAGAGACTCAATATATCTGATAGTAAATGAATCTGATCCATTTAAAATGGTTGTCATAATTGTTATTTTATTACATGCTTATGAGATATAAATGTATACATTCCCCAGAATTAATTTAGAGCAACCGGAGATACTCTTATAATATAGGGGAATCAAGCATTTTCATGCTCATCAGATTGAAAAGGGACAAAAGGCAGGACAAAAGCTTGTCCCATGGACCTCTGAAATACCTGATTTGGACCTTGGGAGGACTTAGTAAACAGTACGCCAATAACATGCTTGACTAGAATTTTAGGGAAAAAGACTTTGACATCTATAAGAACAAGAGATTCAGCTCAGTCGCCACCTTCCCTGGGTTATCTTTCCTTATCTGGATTAGCTGACCCATCTCAGTGTTCCCAGAAGATAGTCATTAGTATCTCGTATGGCCATTTTGACTGCATTGTGATTCTGTTTGTGTACTAGATTTGTTTCTTCAGAGCCTAAAACACAGTAAGATTTTAATAAATGTTTACTGAACTGAGGTGGATTTTCCCTTAACCAGTAGAATATGCCCCTATGCCCCCTGCTCCACCAGGGGCTAGCTCTTACAGAAGGAGGTAATTAGGGGCCAGATATAATTGGCTTAGATTTGGCAGCTCCTTTACTCTGTACCAGAGCTTATCTCTTCTCCATTCAGGAAAAGAGAACTTTTCCTAGTTCTCCAACTAGTAAAAGAGCCCTGGTTGCCTAAGTGTACAGAAATCACCCACACCTTGCAACCCAGGAATAGCTTTTTAAAAAATTAAAAAAAAAAAAAAAATCACAGCTAATACCTATTACTATTTACTGAGTACTTAATATGTACTAGGTAATATGCTAAGCACTTAACATATTGTACATACCCTCACAAAAATTATCAGAGCCAGAGATGAGGAAACTGAAGCTCTGAAAAGTTAAATCATCTCCCCCAAGACCAACCATCAAATAGGTTGTATGAACTAAATTTTATCCCAGGTATGTACAACTCCCAAGCTTTTAAGGCTGGAATGAACGACTGGGGATCTGTCATTTACACCTTAGCATGAATTTGCTTAGGTAGTTTCATTTTCCTAATTCTTAATTGAGTTGAACTGAATACATGGAGGGGAGGGCGGGAGAAAAAGGGTTGAAAGAATTTGGGTCCTGCTCCAGTGGTAGAAAAGGGTCATCTGGGAATTTGGGTAGTCAAAGGGCAAGGTGACTGATTAAGTCTCTGGGGAGAGAGGCAGGAGGCACTGAGAAAGATTTAGAGAAGAGAATGGCACAGTAAACAAGGCAGTGATTTAGGACTGTATTAAGAAAGCTGGGGAACGCCCTGGCTGGTAGCATAGTGGATAAGGCACCGGCCTGCAAACCCAAAAGTTGCTAGTTTGATTCCCCAGCCAGGGTACATAACCAGGTTGCAAGCCAGGTCTCCAGCCATGTCTGTAGCTGGAGGCAGGTGAAAGGCAACCTTACATTGATGCTTCTCTCTCTCTCTGCCTCGCTTCCTTCCTCTCTCTCTGGAAATAATAAATGGAATTGAAAAAGAAAAAAAAAAAAAAAGGAAAAGAAAGCTAGGGAAAGAAAAGTGTGTATATCTTATGTGTAAGGGAGAAATGGTGTTTGTAATTTATAACACGAGCAGATCATTGGCTAAGGAAAAACTAAGCCAGTGGTTGTCAGCAGTGGCAAAAGAGCAAAGTTCCAAGATAGCCACCAATGTCTTCCAGATTCATAAGCCCAGGCTGCATCTCTCTGGATGACTACCTTTTTATAACAATGTTTTCTTAGGAACTGAGTGCTTTCCCCAATGACTCAGAACTAAGTTTTAAGACATTCATTTTGGCCTATTTAGTTTCTCTTTTGGAATGGTTCATTTCCTATATGTTTGGCTTTGCCCTGAAAAGTGTGTACTCAAATGATATTTTTGCTATCCCTTAAGTTTATCAAGAGTCTAGGGAGCATCCGGCCAATATGGAGGTGTAGGTAGACATGCTGTGTCTCCTCCCACAACTAAGAAGGAATACAACTATCTCCAAACTGGAGACAACCAGAAGTTCCAGAACACTGAGCTGCATGAAAATCCAACAAATACAGATATAAAGAAGGAGTACTCATCCAGACAGGTAGGAGGGGTAGAGCTGGGGTAGAGAAAATGCAGTTTGGCAGGACAGTGGCAGCAGTGGGACAGCAGCTGTGGCTGGCCAGTGGAAAGTGCAGTCACACTTTATAAAAGTAGGGATACCTGGGGAGAGCTCCCAGCACCAGACTAGACCTCAAGGCTCATGGTTCAAGTGCCGGGGGCAAAATAAATGTTTCTGACTGTGAAAACCAGTGGGGTTTGGGTATAGGAAGAAACTGCTGGTCTCTTAGCAGAACTTGTTTGTTTAGAGGACTCCACAGTCCTAGAACATCTGCAGACCCACCCATTCTGGGAACCATGGCCAGGGCAACAGCTAGAGAGGCTCTAGTCCCATACAGGGAGTGAGAGAGGTGTTTGGAAAAGGAGCAAGTGCTGAGTAAGCAGCATCATTCCCCCTCAGACCCCTCTCCCACACACAGTGCAATAGCATAGTAAAACAGGTCACCCCACATTGATGAATATCTAAGGCTCTGCCCCTTACAACATAATAGGTGTGACAGATATACCTAAGACACAGAGGCACACAGGAGTCTGTCAAGTTGAAGAGACAGAGAAGATGGACCAAAAGAGGGAAAAGATCAAGGTTCTAATGGGTGAACTAAGTGATAAGGAGATAACCAACCTAACAGATGTAGAGTTCAAATTGCTGGTGATAAAGGTGCTCACAGATCTGACAGATGCCTGAGAATGGCCAACACAGAAGGGAAGAAGTGAAGGCTATGGTAAGTGAAACAAAGGAAAATACACATGAAACAAATGGTGAAGGAAAGGAAACAGGGGTTCAAATCAATGATTTGGAACATAAGGAAGAAATAAAACAGTCAACTAGTACAGAATAAGGAAATAAGAATTGAAAAATATGAGGAGAGGCTTAGGAACCTCTGGGACAACTTTAAATTTGCCATCATCTGAATCACAGGGGTGCCAGAAGGAGAAGAGGAAGTGCAAGAAAGTGAAAATTTGTGTGAAAAAATAATGAAGGAAAACTTCCCTTAATTGGTGAAGGAAATAGACATACAAGTCCAGGAAGTACAGAGAATCCCAAACAAGCTAGACCCCAAGAGGACCACATCAAGATATTTCAGAATAAAAATGCCAAAGGTTAAAGATAAAGAGAGAATCTTAAAAGAAGCAAGAGAAAAGAAGAGTTACTTACAAAGAAGTTCTTGTAAGACTCTCAGCTAATTTTTCAAAGGAAACTTTGCAGGCAAGAAGGGACTGGAAAGAAGCATTCAGTGATAAAAAGCAAGGACCTACAACCAAGACTACTTTATCTAGCAAAGCTATCATGTAGAATGGAAGGGCAGATAAAGTGCTTTCCAGACAAGGTAAAGCTAAAGGAGTTCACCATCACCAAGCCATTATTATATGAAATGTTAAAGAAACTTATTTAAGAAAAAGAGGATCAAAACAATGAACATTAAAATGACAACAAACTCACAACTATCAACAATAAAACCTAAAAATATAAAAACAAACAAACAAATAAAAAACAGCTAGAATAGGATCAGAATCACAGGTATGGAGATCATTTGGAGGATATCATCTGGGAAGGGAAAGTGGGTGAAATGGGGAAATAGTGCTGGCATTAGGAAGCATAATGCTAGGTACAAAGAAGACAGGGGGAAATTAAGAATCATATTGGAAAGGGTGAAGCCAAAGAACTTACATGCAGGATCCACTGACTAAGGAGGTGGGGTGGGGTTGCTGGAGGGAACAGGGATACTGAGCAGAGGGGAACAAAGGGAAAAGAAATTGGGACAACTGTAACAGCATAATCAATAAAATATACTTAAAAATAAAAAGTCTAAGGGAACCTCATATATTGTTGATGGGAATGTAGGCTGGTGCAGCCACTGTGGAAAACAGCATGGGGTTTCCTTAAAAAACTAAAAATGGAACTGCCTTTTGATCCAGTGATTCCACTACTTAGATTATACCCAAAGAACCCTGAAACACTAATTCATAAGAACCTATGTACACCTATGTTCATAGCAGCACTATTTACAATAGCCAAGTGCTGGAAACAGCCTAAGTGCCCATCAGTGGATGATTGGATCAAAAAACTTTGGTACATTTACACAATGGAATTCTACATAGCAAAAAGAAAGAAGGAACTTGTACCCTTTGCAACAACATGGATGGAACTGGAGAGTATTATGCTTAGTGAAATAAGCCAGTCAGTGAAGGACAAATATCATATGATTTCACCCATTACGGGACAATAATGAACAAAACTAACAACAAGCAAAACAGAACCAAATGTCTGAATACAGTGAATAGGCCTTCAGTGGTCAGGGGGAAAGGGGTTGGGGGGAGGGGGAGGCAGAGGCAAGGAAGGGGAGCAGCTTAGACAAGAACCTAGTATAAAGGAACCATGGACATGGACAATGGGTGGGATTGACTTTGGGGGTAATGGGTGGGTGGGGAGGGGGACAGAGGGGAGCAAAAAGGGGATGGATGTAATACAACAACAATAAAATTAAAAAAAAAAAGTGTAGTGCTACCCTTGGCAACTGAGAGTATGAGATTAAGCTTATCTGAAGGAGATAAAAAACAAAACAAAACAAACAAATAGAAGGGCCTGTTAACTTGTGTGTGATCTTCACTAGGTTATTAGCTACTATGGGACTAGGAAGACTGTTCTTTTCACTGTGGTAATCCCATGCCTTCTAGTTTAGTGCTTAGAATAGGATAGGGGATGAAGAGAGTAGGGGGATGAAAGGAGGGAGAGAAGATGTATAAATATACCAACAGAGGCAAAGACTGAAACACAAACTCTACTGACAACCTTGCAAGTAAACATATCTTATTTCAAATCTGCATCTGCCACTGGTTAATTACATGATCCCCTTAAAGATTCAGTTTCCTTAGCTATAAAGTTAGGATAGGAATAGTAAATCTCATAGAACTATGGGGAAGATCAAACAAAATGTTGTATATAAAGTGATGAGCGCAGTGACTGGCATATTGTAAGTTCCCCATAAATGGGAGCTATTAGGGAAACCCCACCTTTCTCAAAGACAGCTAGCAAAGATTAGCAAGAATGTGGGTGCAGGATGCCCTAGATTTTACCTGCATCTGGGTTGGATTTTCCTTCTTTCCTTTCCTCCTGTCTCTCATGAGTATTTGAGGAGACAACTAGCTAGAAATAACATTATTTATGTAAGCTCTCTGATTCCTTCCTGCTTGTCGCAGGCTTTTCTGACCATCACGACACAGCTGCTCTCTTCCAGGACTCACACCTCACTTGCCTACGGGCCTTACTTCCTTCAGTCAAGTCACACAGGATATTAACTTTCTAGGAATAGTTGGACTCTGTCTCCCCTGATCCCACTTCATCATCTCATTACCATTCTTAAAAAAAGGAAAAAGAAAAAAAAAACACCACATACACACCTTATGGGATTAGGTGTTAAAGTCAAACAATGTCCCAACAACTGCTACCTTTTGCAGGCTTGGTGGAATCCAAAGGAAGCAGCTGCTCCACTTCCTGTTCTGGAACTCCCTCAGGGACCTGGCAGGTTGGACAGGAGCCTGGCTTGAAGTTAGGTTCTATCCACAGCCTCCCTTTTACTTCACCCCCACACCAGCTGGTTATGAAGAGTTAGAAATAAATTGTAATGACTATGAAATAAATGGGAAAGTCTTTTTATATCATATGGTTTCCTGCACAGGGAACAAAGAGGGATGGCAGACTCCTGTTTTCTTGAGCAGCCACTGTATGAGATAGAAGCTGATTTAATGTTTTATTTACAAACACTTTCTGTGGTTTGAACAATTAACTTTGTCCTACAGTTAAGGCCAACTGAGTCCTAGAGAGGCTCAAGTAGCCAGCCTAAGGCCATAAAGCAAATGGCCTTCAAAATTCATGATTTCTCCCTCTTTCCCGGCAGTGTTCCTATTCTTGGTGGGTAATATTTAGTTTTGGCTTGCCAAATCCCCTTTAGGTTCTTGTTCTGAAGTTGCCTCTTTCCCAAATGTCACCAAGATTCCTATCAGAAAAATATGGTGTCTTGTTAAAAAAGAAATCACGGATAATGTGCTATCTTTCTCAGAGGCATTCACACCATCAAAGTAAACCATGGCTTCGGTATCTAACACCACTGCTAACAGTGGAGCAAGAGTTATTAGAATGTTATTTCTAGCTAGTTGTCTCCTCAAATACTCATGAGAGGCAGCAGGAAAGGAAAGAAGGAAAAACCAACCCAGGTGCAGGTAAAATCTAGGGCATCCTGCACCCACATTCTTGCTAATCTTTGCTGGCTGTCTTTGAGAAAGTGGAGCTCTATGCACCTGGGGTTGAGGGCCCCATTCGGCTGTTTGAGCACATGAATAGCTTCATCTGGCCAGTGGAAAAGGTGGCTATGTTTTACTCGCTTAGGAACCAGAGTCAATAGTAGGACGTTTCAGAGAATGTGCTGCCTGAGGCTGTTCTAGTGTACAGGTTCTGGCCTGTGTCCATGTCTGTCTTAGTCTCAAGGATAGTTACTTCGCAATGTGCATCTGGTGGGTCTGAGAGCTGTATTGATTTAACAGCAACCGTTCAAGACTTCATTGTGTCACTAACACAAACACCAGAATGTTCTGCAGCCTGGTAAAGATAATTGGACAAAATGATGCAAAAAAGGGAAATGGTGAAGACAAGAATAAAGGGGAAGTGCCGATTTACCACAGGAAAGGCCGTGGTTGGCTGGGCTCTGCTTTGGGACAGATCTTTCTATCACCGTGGCAGATAACCTGAGAACTGCCTGACCTTGGGCTGGTGCCATGACAGGGATAATATTTTCAGAAGTATGAACTGTTTCTGAACTGCATCTCCCAGGTTATTGGGCACAAAGTAGAGCATCTTCTTTTCCATGCCCTCCTTTTTCTGTTGCTTAAATATCATTTTTTTCCCCACCTCTTTCTCAAGTCTTTTCCCTACTTCCTTGTTTTCCAAGTTTAAGGAACATACTAAGATAGCGGAGTTCTAACCCTAAGTCATAGAAAAGCTCCTCATCTCAAATTGCACATGAGACCTTCTTTCATAATTTCCAAATAAGTCATTGGGTACATTTAGGCAGCAACAATCTTCATCTTAAAGCTTTTGCCAAGATATTACTTGCCCTTGACTCATTACTTCAGGACTGTTGAAGCACTGGATTATAGGGGGGAGTGGGGATTAAAAGAGATTTACCTGGAAGTTTCCACTCTATTTCTGTTGATTGATTTGTAAGCTGCAAGGTGTTTGAACTGTAAAACTCCAAGATCTTCTCACCATAGCCCCAACAGAAAGCTCTCTGGTGGTGAGGTTTCCATTCCTGTCATGCTCACAGCGATGGCATGGATGAGCGTACAGATATGTCAGCTCTAACAGCAGTGAAGGACACAGGATATGGTTTAGTTTAATAACTATCTTTAGAAGGGGAGCACTTAAAGTATCCAAGATTAAAAAAATATGTAATGGCTTCTCCAGAGCCATTCCCAAATCCCTGATTCAGGGAACAAAGCAGGTTTGTTGATCAGTGACTCCCCAGCACAATGCTTGGCACAAGGGATGCATTCAATAAATATTTGTTCAGTGGAGGTTGAATGAAGATAAATTCTAGTATTAAAGGCACTGTAAATTTCTAACTTGAGGGATACAGAACATTTTGTATCTTTTTACACGTGAACAAACACTATTAAAGTATTATAAATACATTCATCATTTCAGTGTTTTACCATCTTTACTGCCTGAATGCTCTTGTACACATACATTTTTCTCATGAAAATGTAAGTCTTGTTCCCTGTAGACTTCTCATGGCTCCTTAATTTATAGTTAAAGCCAGTTCCTGTTTTGTGACTAATAGACATGCTTTGTCTTCAGGACTTAAATCTGACTCAAGCTATTTTTCTAATAGAATTTACTTTTTCTTTCTGTCTTGAAAAGCTTTACTCTGTAGATAATTATCATTGCCTTCAAAGAATCACAGTATGTTAGAGCTGGAAAGGCCTCGGGGATCATCCAGCTGCACCTCTAGTTACTTCCTGTATGATACCCTCTTTGGGGCTCTGTTCTCCTGTCAGGTGGACAGACTAGGTCCACAGCACACTGGGCTGGTTGTGGGCACATACAAAATGCTAACATACCTAGGGCAAGAGTCATTACTAATTTCAGTGAAAACATAATGATGTACATCACACAGAACACACTACTTATCTGTGACTCTACATGGGAAAAAATGGGGATGCCTACAATATAAGTTAGCCACCATTACCGCTTTAGTTTTGTTGGATGAGCAGCCAGAGACAACATTCCCTAAACAAATCTGCTTTTCCACTCACCTGTTAAACTCTCTTCAATAGCTCTATTGACTAAAGGACATCAAGTCCAAACAACTTAATTTAACTCATTGAATTATCCTTGGTCTGGCCCCTAGCCACTCTTTAACACAAGCTTTCATTTCTTCTCCTTTCCTTTGTATTCATGCTTTTTCTTTCTGCAACCTCAGTTCTTTCTCTTCTTCACCTGGGTAACTCCTGCTTAGGCCCTTTGATTCAGCATAGGCATTGCTTCCTCCAGGAAGCCTTCCCTCAGCCTTATACTCCCACAGCGCCCCAGGCTTGCCTCATTTACAGCAGTTACTGTTTTGAAATCTTCCTCCTCCATTAATGTGAAGTCCATTAGAACAGGGTTTTGTCTTCTGGGCATCTCAGAGGACAAAATGCAAGTAGACTGTGTACATGAAAATGCCTGGTGCGTTTTTGTTTTTTACTGAATTGAGATGTAAAACACTTTCTGCCATACTTTCTGTGCTTAACCTTAGTCAACGGTCTGTGTAAGGACTTTCCCAGAGTCCAGGCAGAATTACATGATGGGCTGTCTAGGAACATAGATGTTAAAAACTGGGAAAGCTCCCTCTCTGGACTTAATTAACTGGATTTGCCTAATGCTGATGTTTCTACCTTTTTAGAACAAGTTATCTGCAATTTCAGGTGACATGATGGGAAGGTAGATCCAGTCTTTTGATTTTTACCTCAGGCTTGTGCAACAACTAAATCTCTGCCTGCAGAATGGTGTCTAATATTATCGAAGCTCAGTCCACAGAGGTTGGAGGTTGATGTAACAGGTGGTGTGTAACCAGGGAAAAGGCTATCTTTAGGAGAAATGAAGATTTAAGCCCTGAGGCAAGTACATGTGACATTTACCCTTGGGGATGTCAAAATGCTGCTGGGGACACATTCCCGGGTAGAGAAATAACAGAGGCTGCCACTGGGCCAATCAGGTCCAATAATTAAGGAACAGGTCCTGGCAGGTTCTTCTGTTCCAACTTGTCCATTGGTGGAAGAAAAAGAGAGATGCAGTGTAATTATGCATCTGGATTTACCAAAAAGAACGACAACAGCAATAGCATTAATACTCCAAAGGCACCCGAGTATGGCCTCCTAATCTGGACTCAATTTCTGTGGACGCCAGTGAGCTTTGGTGTGCTTTGCTTTAAGCACTTAAAAGTTAGTATGGACAGAGCCAAAAGGCAGCATATGGAAACTTTGGAAACACAGCAGAAGATAAACCAATATTCAGAGAGCATGTTGAAACAGTAACCTTAAAATAAGTTGTCAAAGGGCAAGGTGCCTGCAAAGCTTTGAAAGCTCCAACAAATAAATTAAAGTGTGGTTGTGTAAAAAGGCAGCACCTTCTGCTCTAGCCATTTTAGGCTACTATAAAAAAAAAAAAAAATGAAATTGGAAATCATTTGGTGCTAGCACGCATAGCTTTTGTAAGTGTACAATAAAATAGGCATTCTGACGTTTGCTTTTAAAGAGGAGGCTCTATGACCTTTAAGATGTTTTTCTTAACTCTCTCCTCCCAAATAGGGATTCTCAAACTTTTAAAATAGTTTTTGCTGGTTCTAGGAACCATTCTGGGTCTGAGAAAAGAGATTGGGGTTGGGGCAGGGGGCAAAAATACTGTTCTTGGAATTATAAGCTTCTCCGCCCCCTTCACTGTTTATCTGTTTTGCACCACTCAGCTGTTCTCTGTTGCAAAGAAATAAAAGTTTAGTTTAAAAAGTATGTTAGAACAAAGCTGCAGAAATTGCCTGGAATTTCCTTCATTTTCAGCCATCTGGCTTTCATTGCTTGCTTCTTTCCCCTCCTCCAGGTACGTTTACCAAATCTTTTCAACACACACTGGCCAAGCTATCAAATGCTTATAATTAATAACAGTCATACTTTTTTTTTTTTTTTTTCTCTTAAGGTAGTGGTTTCTGGCTTTCCTTGGGCTGCTCATGTCATTGCTACTATAAACCAGGGAAATGGTCAGTGAAGCCTAGTTGAATAAGAGAGAAATCTAATCAAATTTAAGCCCTGAATACAGAACATTGTTTTATTTAAAAATAGTATTTTTCACCATTATATGAAAGAGAAGAAAATTAATTTTTCTGAGTGCCTATTATGATCTTTTTTTAGAGATGAAGTTTCTGAGAATCCAAAAAGTTGACTGACCTCCTGTAGATCACAGAGCTAAATGTGACAGAGCAGAAATTGAACACAAGTATAAATCCATCTGCTGATTTTTATTTTGGTGGTCTCAGGAATGGGAAAGATCTTTACTGCATATTAATTAAATGAAAAATCAAGTTGCCAAACAAGATATAATATGATCTCCATTGGAAAAGGGAAGAAAACCTTTTCATATGTTCATATATGTATATAAATTCAGAGAATAAAGGTCTGGAAAGGCATAGACCAAGCCATTAACAGTGGTTATCTCTGGGCAGAAGAAGAGAGTAGGGCTGTAGAGAGTATAGTGCCTTTTTTTCTGGATTATTTCTGCCATGCTTGACTTTTAAGGAATGAAAATAGTCATGCATTACTTGGATAGTTACTACACTACTCAGAAAGCTTCCTCATTGGGAGCAGGAGGCTGACCTCTTTCCCAATAACTGATCTTACCTCCTTTTTGGATATTTCTCCCATAAACTGGTATAACCCATCAGGTAGGCTGGCAGGGTGGTGGGACTTTCAGGCACAAATTTCTCAGGTGGTGGTACATTGATTTTTCTTCCTTGTAACGATGACTTCTTTGCTATCCACTTGGGTGCAAGATTCTCACTGTCAGCTCTCAAGCAAAAATAATCCTAATTTCTTTTGGCCAATTTTAGGCAAGGTTGTTAAGGGATTAACACCTGCCTTCATGATATATAACACCTTCCATCTCCTCCAACGAGCAAACTCCTTTCTGGATAATGCTAACAATTTATTCAACAATCATATCTATATCCCCTGTATTACAGCTTGTCTTCCTATTCTTCTTTTGAGGAAACTTTGTCTTATGTGATTGCTAGCATAAAGGGTTATTTATCCTAAGGATATTTATATTTTAAATTGGTATTAAAAATAAATTGGCATTTAAAGCCTTCAACTTAAGGCAAGGACACTAACAATCGCATTTCAGTACCATGTGGTAGGTGGGAGGGAAGGGATAAGGGGACTGAGAGCACTAGGGTCTCCCCAGCTATTGTTAATAATAGGTCTAAACACTACTATTTATAAATTTGGCCCTAGCCCTTTTTACTCATTTGTTCAGTAAGCACTTAAGCTCTTGTTTGCGTCAGATATACTATATTAATTGCAGAGAGAGAAGACATAAAGCTGATAGCAAGGACTTTAAAATATGGTTCTCTTTGATAGATAATTGTGATTTTTTTTAATGTGCCTGAAAATTGCAGGCAGTTCTTGCACATGAGTATATGTACACACAGATGGGAACAACAGGACAGTATCTCCAGCTTGAGAATACGCTCTTCCTGCTGTGAACAGCTAAGTGTGAGAACACATCTGCCCCAACCTGGTGAAAGTTGGACATGTGCTTCTGCTACCAGCTGTACCATTCACACAGAGTAAGTCAGAAGAGAAGGAATGTGTGATTCTAAAAAGGCTGCCCAGATAGGACATCCCTGGGGCCTTTGATATTCACTCTGCAATCTGATAACTGACCACACACACCCAAGAGGAAGAGCCGCTTCCTTGCTGGCGTTCAGTAGAACTCCACACTGCCCAGGGAAGCTACTTAACCAGCAACTGCCCCTCAGAGACATAAGTTCGGTGCCAAGACTTGAAACATCATTTCTGTATGTTGTATAGAAAATGCCATATTTTTTAACATATGGACATCAGCACAGACCAAGAGCCCAAAAGACAGTGTATAGAAACTTGGGGCCCAGCAGAGCACAGTCTAAAATGTGCAGGAAACACTGATCCATGCACAGAAAGAATTTCTGTGAATTAAAGATTTAAATTACCCCCACCTAAACAGAAGGTGCCACTATCACACTATTATGACCCTACCAAAGAGACAAATATTTCCTCCCTTGATATCATAGTGAAATATTCCAGAGGAGTTCACCTCCATTCATTTCTCATTTTTAAGATGAAAATCTGTTGTGGCTGTCTGACAGGATGAAGAGAGCTTGTCATGCTGGTCCACTATATGTGTGCTCACTTTGTTGTTTTAATTAGCATCAACCTACAAATGCTCATTTGTGTGTGGCTGGCCCAAGAAATCCCTAGTTGCGCCCAATCAGAGAGGTCCTGCCTGTCAGACAGAAAGCTGGCGAGTGGAAAATCAAAGCAGTGAGTGTCTCTGGAGCAGATGAAATAAAGTTAAGTGTAGTAAGAGTCCTTGTCCAGGGTCGATATAAGTGTTAGAAAATTAAACTACTCTAATTTAACCATTGTCAATGTTCTGAGGCTGAAAACATCTTGTGTCCTATTCCTCCTGCTTCCCCAGGAAGGGATGGGTTTAGTGGCTGCAAGTCCCAGAAGATTTTTAGCTCGTCCAGGTATGGATTCCTCAACATTGCCTGGCTCATCATAGCATTTGGATGTCAGTACAACACTAGAATGCAGTTAGAAAGATACTTATACTTGTTTTTAAAGTGATAGTAAATTGTCAGTCAGAAATGACATCTATTATCAGCACAATAAAGCAGCAGTAGTAATCCTCATACTTCTGTCTATAGAAGAAACAGGAGACTGAAGAGTCAGGGGATATTTGAGCAGGATGTGTTAATATCAGATTATTTTGCAGATGTGGAAATGGAAAGGGCAGGCACCTTGCCGAATGCCACACAGCTAGTGGTGACAGAACAAGAAGCCAGGCCTCTGGACCACTTACCTAAGGCCCTAGTAGGTGGTTCATGCTACAACCACTCAGCTTCTTCTTATATGGGGATAACACTGTCAAAAAGAAGGGGTTTGTACCCCTTGCCCATGCAATCAGATCTTAGGTTCACTCTATTGGAGAGCAGTAAGTTGAGGACAGAGATGTAAATCAGGTCATGCAGAAACAGAGAAGAGGTTTCTCAGTATTCCATGACCTCCTGAAGATCACATACCTAAATGTGACTAGATCTAATTTTTCTGGGTCCTGCCCTTGACTCTGTTTTACTAGCTGCTGTTCTTGTTCTCATGGGTGGAATGCTGTTCTAAGCAGCAGCTACCTAGTTTTCTGGTTTCTTTGGATAATATGGCACTGGTGGCCCTCCTCACTTCTGCCTTTGAAAGGGGAAGCCAGGACCACCTTTCAGATCAATATACGGAATAACTCAGGTGGGTCAGTAGAGTGTCTCTGTGAGATCTGATTTGAGGAGGCCTGTAATCTGTATCCTGGAATCTTAAAGAAAGGCAACTAGTTGGCTGAGTAATATGTAAGACAAGCAGCATCTGCTTGACCAGCAAATTATTAATTCCAGAAGGCAAGACCTGGCTCTTACAGGATACTTTGCAGAAACAGAAGAGATATCATTCAGGAACAGCATTCATTCCCTTTCATATTGAGAATATAACCTTATCTGGTAACATTTTTTTCATTCCGTTAGTCAACTTTTTCGTCTGGCTCTTTTAAATTTCTCCCTCTGAAATCAGAATCATGGATGAGATAGTTTAGCTTCTACAGAGATTTGCTCCAAAGAAGTATCTGATGGCAAGTCTCTTAAGACACCATAAAATTGTGTGGACTGGAAAAATTGAATGAATTAACTAAGACTCAAGGTTGGGTAATAATGAGACCCAGGCAGGGCTGAACAATAAAATGCTCTGATTTTATGCACGTGTAAGCCCCCAGCCCCACCTCCAGAGAATGCTATAATGAATCTGCATGCTGTGTGCAAACAGGTTTACAGTGGATCAATTATACCACCCAGATGCCCCACAAGTGTTACTAGGCTGTGAGGGCTTGGGACACAGGCTAAGAGGTGGCAGAGACCATGAAGTCTGTGGTCAGTTCATATTCCCTCCAGGAGCAAGCAGCAGTGCTGCACGTGCACATACCGGCCATGCTATGGGGTTCGCTTCAGTGCACAGAGCCTTCTGGACCCTGAGAATGACCATTGGGCTGGAATTCCAAAGCCCTGGTTTCAATTAAGTTTAAGTGGATTTGACTCAAAGTTTGAACTGATGCTAATTGGTTTTCAAAACACTGCATAACAATAAGTGTTCTGGTCTTGCCCATGGACAGAGGCTCCCAGCTCCGAACTTGCTCCTGGGAAGCAGGGCAGGCGACGCCTGTTACCTTGATGGGCAGGGGTCCAAACTGCAGGCTTTCAGGAGCTTTGGGGGCCGGCGGCTGGTCACGCACAGGTTCTCATCAGCAGGCTCCCGCGTTTGTTTGTTCAGGCAGCTCACCACGGCCTCCTGGACACCTGTGTACAAATCACACTGTCAGGCCAGAGTGGGCGTGTGAGGGGTGATGAAGTGTAGACAAGGCAGCTAGTGGGAGGTCTCTGTGATTGGTAGGACTCTCGCTGCACATCAGAGACAGTAGTTTAAATCCCAGGACTTCCCATCTTGTCAAGCACGGCTCTATCTGGGATAAAGCGTGCCCCTTGAAGGGCACAACTTCCCCTGAGAGGGTAGGCTGTTACCAGTCCTGTTGAAATGCTTTAAAAAAATGCCACCAAGTCTATAGCTGCCAATGCTGAAACGTGATTAATTTAATGCAGAAGGAGAGCAGGGTGACAAAAAAAATATGTCCCGAAGATCTTTACACGTTACATTTTAATCAACAGGAGATTGTTGAAGATCTTCACACGCTACATTTTAATCAACAGAAGATTGTTGAATTTGGAAGGGAAGCCAAGGGCCATGTTTGAATATTCAACAATCTGTAAACTGCTGTTCTGGGGCCTTGTATCCAGGATTCCAATTTTTGTTGGTTTCCTTTTGATTTTGGCTCGTTTTTAGTGATGTAGGGCAGTTCTTTTGGAAGAAAGAGAACAAGATCCATAATGACCACATCCATGGAGGATAATCTCTCAGTACATCTGTAAACAGTGTTCTCACTGACACCTGCATGCTCCTGACTCAGAGCTAGGAAAGAGTTTGACCTGTGATGGGCACAGGTTACTTGGTAGGTCATCTAAGTGGTGGGAGGGTCCATCATGGAGACGCATGGAGCTAGGAAGCATCTAACTGCACAAGGTAATGAATGACCAGACTTTTCATTCTGGTTCTCAGGGCCATAATAGTCAAAATCCATACATTGCATATTATTGGTCAGGGATAAGACCTGGCATACCTCATTCAATCTTCTCAACAACTCCATAAGGAAAGCATTATTTTTATCCCCAGTTTACAGCTAAGAAAATAGAGGCTTAGAAGGACGCAGAGACTTGCTACACCATGTAGCTGACAAGCATGAAACTGTGCCTTAACACCGGAGCCTTCAGGACTGACAGCATTAACATATAAAAATACTAAGAGGCTGTTCTATCTGCTAGCAATCTTCAGGAATAGCCCAGACATTTGTCTGGAATCATTTCAGCAGAGTTCAGTTTAGGGAACAGGCGAGACAGAACATTCTTGATAATGTTTTCAGTCATACATAGCTATGTATATAAAGATCTGTATATCTAAAGATACCAATCTGCAGTTAAATATTTGTATAGTAACAGCAGAGTATGTGACAATCCACATAATTAGTTTTGTATATAAATACATATATTTTCTTATTTTTATTCTCTGCATTGCTTTGTAATCAGTGCCTGATATAACAACTGACCCATCACCTCTTAGCCCTGTTGCTTCCCTCCTCCCATCTGCCCTATGTTTTTCCAAGAAGTGATCGCCCAATCAACATGCTAATGCTTCCTAAGGTGATGTTATACTGGCTTAGGTTACTCAGCAAGACCATTAGTCAAAAAGTAGCATTTGAAAGGCAGAATGTGTATCACCTTTCTTTTTTTCTAGTAAGTCTCATAAATCAAACATTAAAAAATAATCAGTCACAACATTTACCCTGTGGCCATGAGTGTAAATTTTCTTTTTTCTAAGTTTTCTATGACTTTCAAAATTTAATTTAAACATATTATAGCCAGGTCAGAGTGGAGAAAGTGGGGTTTGTAAACGGACAGTCAAGCTGCTCCATCATATTCTGTAATGCTGACTACAGGGTGTTGCTCTTGGTTCCAGCTGGGATGAGCCCTCTGAAATTCAAGGTATGAGGAGATAACAAAACATTTCACCAGAAATGGTTGATGTCATCAATGATCTTTCCCACTGGAATAGTCTAGTATTATTAAGGTAATGATGACAAGACACTGGGTGAGGCTATTGATGCAGAATCAAGAGCTGTGGTTATATTAAGACATACATTAAGAAATGAAGATTTCAATTCATTTACCTACTTGATAATATTCAAGAGATACTAAATATTGCTCTAAAATATGTTTTGGCTTTTGGCCTTTTCAGGTACAAATGTTATTATTTGCCTACTTTAAAGTATTTCAGGTGTGTGTGTTGGGGATGGTGTGTGAGGAATGTCACCTGTTTTTGCTTTGTGAACTCCTTGTTTATATAACTTAGGTCCTTCTAAGACTTTAAAGAATGGGTGTGGCAAGGGTTAAGTTTTCTATAAAAACACTAACCTTCTTTCTTAGATATGTGGAACACAAATATACATTAAACCATTAATTATAGCTCAAGATAAAAATCACCTTTGCTGTGGTTAAGTGCTGAGATTAAGCAGCATTTTAGAGTTACTCACTTCTAATATAATGTATTATAAAGCAATATACTGGGCCTCCACAGCACTGTGAGTTAAATGTCTATTGCTATAGCAGCCAGCTGCCTCAGCATTTTAGGTGGGGCTTGGGATGGTGGGGAAAATGAAGGACAGAGATCTGTCATAATAAAGGAGTATCTGGGACCAGCCCTGTAGTCAACACAATAAATATTGTGGCCTGTTGAATGAAATGCTTAAAGGATAGGGCATTTTAGGCACAGTGTGCAATTCAGGCTAAGGGGAGGTAAGAATGGGATGCCTGGAGGAACAACATGGAATGAGGGAGCTGCCTTGGAATGGGGAGTGTGTGAGGGAGAAGGAGGGAGGACATGGGAGGACTTCACCTGCAAGTTTACAGTACAACTTGGCCCTGGGGAGTCAGGCCAGGAAGTGAGAAGTTAGCTCATCCAGTTTGTGCTCTTTCCAAATAGGCTAATAGACGCATGTAGGACATTCTAAACCAATACAGAACATATGTTTAAATACTGTACTTTATAATTTTGAGTTTTCCTTTCTTGACAGAAGCGAAAGGAGAGAGGACTCATAAGGAAAAGGGAAAACAAGTACAAGACTTCTTCATTCTTACTAAAGTAAATTTCTAATTTTTCCTCAGCTAGAGTTTAACTTTCCCTCATCTAGGTCTGTTGGGGCCCACCTGGGAAACATTGAAACTTGGAGTCCCACACGGGCCAGGCTAAACCTGTAAGTCCTGACTGGGAGGCTGGAAATACTGGGAATGCTGGGTACATTCGTGTTTCCCAGTTAAAACCAGTGTCCCTTGGGGAGGGATACTAGGTCATGGGAAAATACTAGTTACTCTAAAGCCTGGCCTGCTCTCTCACCTCACCTAATCCTTTGTTGCATCAACTGCAGAAGTTTTTAAAATTTGAATGCACATCCTGACCTGAGTGAGATCTCCCTGCCCCCTCGTTTCCCTGTAATTAGCATTGATTAGCATTGATTGATAAGCTACAAGCCTCCAAGTTTACCCCTTTCAATAAAAGACCTTTGGGAACAAAGAACTGGGCCTTTGGCCTTGAGCCACTGGTCAAATCTTCCCCTTACACAGAGCTGTTTGGGATAGTGTTATTTCTTCCAGGGCACTGGGGGATTTTACTGTGGGTGGCAGTCCCCCACATAGGTCCATACCATAATGCTGTTCAGGTTCAAATCTGCTCTCCTTGACCACACCTATTAGTGCACAGAGGGGAAATTAAAATATAACAAAGAGGTGACAGTGGAACACAGGACACAGATACAAACAGGTCAGGCTCACTGTTAATCTTTCAGAAAATGGGATTTGCATAATTTGTATCTCTCAGAATAGCACAATTATTACATGATATTTGATGATAGCTTCAGGAACCATAGTACCAACTCCAGCCTAAATTAATAACCAGTTCCTTTTGGTTATTACCTCTGCGAGGTGAAAGGTTGCTTTTGTGCCTCTCCAATGTCATCTCTTGAGATTACAAAAACAATAAATTTAGCCTGACCAGCCCAAAATTGACTTAAAATCTGTTAATCTTATATGTTTTTGGTAGTCTTCAGCAAGAATGATTAAAAAAAAAATATATATATATATATGTATATATATATATATATATATCATGGGTTATATTTTGATGAAAGATCAAAGTTGATAATACAATAAAATAAAATATTACTGCCAAACAATGACTTCAAAATATACATGTCCCATGTAGGAAAATAATTTTTCAGGGCATATGGGCATCATATGGACCCATATATCCCAGGAATATTTTCACCACTTTGAAATGTTCAACTCTTAACATTTTAGGTGGAAATATATGACCTTGGCACAGGGATATTTGCTATAGGTAAGCATGCACAGTTGTTGACAGTCGTTGACAGTTAAGACCTAAAACATTTCAGCAACTTTACCCTGCCCTGGATATAAAGGATGTGCAATTTATGTTGTACAAAGACGTTTAGTTCTTACAGGCAGAGATCAATTGTATATCAAACATCCAAATCTTATTTCTAAATCAATATCTCCTGAAAGCATTTTAAATGAAAAACATTCTATATACTCTCAACACTTTGAATTTTATACTCCTGGGCTGATCAGATTAGTTAGACCCTTAAGGATAAAGGTATCTGCTTATTTATATATTCCATTACTGCATCTGCACTTTGAATTTTATATCCCTGGCTGATCAGTAGACTAGTTAGACCCTTAAGGATAAAAGCATTGGCTTATTTATATATTACTGCATCTATTTTTTCCATTGGTTCCTACAGTTTCAGGATTCACTTGTAGCTGTGAACCGTAACCTAGAGACCATAAATAATTTTTTTCCAAAGCACATTTGTTTTAGACTAGGGGTGTCAAACTCATTTTCACTGGGGGCCATATCAGTCCTGTGGTTGCCTTCAAAGGGCCGAACACAATTTTAGGACTGTATAAATGTAGCTACCCTTTAACAGTTAAGCGAGCTGGGTAGAAACAAGGTGCGGGGCCGGATAAAACAAGGTGGAGGGCCCAGTTTGGGCCTTGGGCTTTGTGTCTGCCACCGGTGTTTTAGACTAGAGATAATGATCATTCAATTCAGGTGATCACAGAAATTGGGGCTAAACACATAACATCTGAACTCTTAAGTCATTTGTTTTATTGGAAAGAAGCAGCTGTAGCTACCAGCCTTTCCATGTGACCTCATAGCTCCTGCTTGGGCTTACTTAACACTCTCCCTCATCAAGCAAGTATGAAAAGATGTCTTCAGTGTGAGTGTAGAACCCAGCAAGAACATAAATTAGGTGAGTTCCAGGAAACTTCCCGAATCAGATTGGAAAATTTAGATTTTTAAAGGTCAGGGCTCTGCATTAAACCACTTAAAGATTTCAGTTTGAAACTGGAAGACTTAGAAACAAACAAGAATCTCAAGGTCAAAACTATTAAATACTAAAAGACCCGATGGAGAAAGTGGACTCTTTACTAGTACTTGTTTCACTATTGATTCCTTTTTAACTTCATGAGAACAATTAGGGCACATTTCCTTTTTTAAAAAGTGTTTTCTAAAAATGGTTTGGGGAAATAATTTTATTATGTATGTAAATATTTTTACGTAACTTAAGAAACTTTGCTGACAAGGCCGAATCTTAACGCTCCTAAAGGGGTACTGATAGCCAGCAAGGGGGATTTGGCAGGAAATCAGCCAGTGTTTCCTCACCTAGCAAAATCTCACTTGGGAGTAGATATGGGAGGCAGTGGCAATAGGAATCTAATGTATTCTCTATGGTGGTTAGAAATATTGTAAAATCTTGAAGGATTCATTGTTGATTTAAATGCCTTCCTATCCTACTACAATCTGATTTGGATTTCACCTGAAAAAAAGAATCATTGTGCTTGCTTCAGCAGCACATATACTAAAAAAAAAAAAAAAAAAAAAAAAAAAAAAAAAAAAAAAAAAAAAAAAAATCATTGTTTTGAATATAGTGATGAGAATCAGGTCAATACACGTGGAACATTAAACATTAGTTGAATAATATTCATAATGAAAAAGCTTTAGGAATTCTCTAGATCTCTAGTTAGAAATAAATGGCGAGCCTAGTCCCAGCTGTCACTCATTAGTTGTGTGATCTTGACCAAATCACTCAGATTCTCTTCTTTGTATCTTAGTTTTATCATCTGTGAAGTGGTGGTGGGGTCAGACTTTAATCTTTTTTTTTTTTTTTAAGATTTCATTTCATTATTTTTTAGAAAGAGGGGAAGAGACAGAGGCAGAGAGGGAGAGAAACATCAATGTATGGTTGCCTTTCACCTGCCTCCAACCACAGACCTGACTGGAGACCTAGCTTTGCAACCTGGTTATGTGCCCTGGCTGGGGAATCGAACCTGCGACCTTTGGGTTCGTAGGCCGGCGCCTTATCCACTGTGCTACCAGCCAGGGCTCAGACTTTAATCTTTAAACTGCTTTCCAGTTCCAGGTAACCCCAGTGTTAATTGCCCTTCATATACATTTTCTCTTTATAAATAGATATTACTTTGGGAAATGAGCTGAGTAAATCAGAGAGACTATAATTTATTTTCAGGAATAGCCGAATGTTTTCCCTATCTTGGGTTCTGGTTCGTCCCACATGCAATCGGCTCATACCCTCATGGATAAATAAAACCAAAAGTTGGGGGTCATTGCCGGGTCAGTGACAACTGTGTTTCTTAGTCAGAAACACCAGGATACACTGCAAAACACCGGAATCCTAACTGAAAGTAAAAGAACCAGTTTTGTTGGCCACTCACAGACGACAGTCAGAGCTACTCAAACCCAAGGAGCAATACATCTGGGTTCCATTCAGTATGCTTTACATTTAGAAAGGCTTCCTCCCCTCCCTCCCCTGCTTATCATTCTTGGACTAGAAGTAGTCACATGACACAGCTGCTCACAGGGAGATAGGACACAGAAAAAGGACAAGATGGTGGGGATCTGAGCCAGACTGCCCCGTCTTACCTCCTCCACATGACTCAGAGCACTTGGTGAAGCCCTCATACTCCCAATCATACAGCTCGTCAAAGTCCTGCAGGCCACCGAGGGGACCATCTGTCTGTCCTGGGTTAAACTCAGGAACTTCCCCATTGCATGGTCCTGCATAACAGGCTCGCTGGGATGCCGGCTTGGGACCTTCACATTCATCAACAGGCAGGTCAGCCACGGACTGAGAGAAAGACAGGAGCACCTGGCACTTGACTATTCGCACCTGGGTCCCCACACCACAGGTAACGGTGCAGGCAGACCAGGCCTCGGGGATGAACCTGCAGCCAGCAAACAAACAAGAAGACAGGATGAGAAGCCCCAGGTAGGAGAGCCTGGGCATCGTGAGGGGCTGCCTCCCACCTGCAGGCACGGCCCAGTGCTGTCCCAGGATGTGCTCAGGGCTTCGCCACCCTGCCCTGTGATGAACGCTTCAGTTTAGTTCATAAGCTCATTTGCCACTGTTTCTGGATTGGTTTCCTCCCGAGTGTCATAGGAACTCCCAGCTGTAAGACATTCCAGCCTCAGACCACCTGCTTTCCCCTGCTTTGCACCCAGTAGCTGTTCAGAGCAGGGAATTGGTGGTTTCTTCTCTTGCTCTCTAAATCCCAGCACTTGTGCCTGCTGCAAGATGCTGGCTATTCTTATAGTAGACTAATACTGATACTAAAACTCTAACAAAATAAACCCTTGGAGATATTTAAGGAAGTATTTTTTTTTTTTTTTTTTTAGTCTGGCTCTCATATTCTGTAACTTCCGTTGCTTTTCTGCACAATGTGCTTCCCAAGATTTATTTATATGTAAAAAGAATTTTATTTTTTGGTTTTTTTTTTTCAAGTTTCCACAAATGGAGCAAAGTCTGGTTCTTCACACATTCTTTGAATTAGTCTGGACTATAGTTCTTTTTATATCATAGAGAAAATCTGTGCTACAAATTTAAGTCCACAGGCATGTGACAGTAAATGAGAAGCTATGCATTCATATAACTGTATTCAACAACCTCCACCCCCTACCACCTGAGATAGAAGCCTAAATAGTAAGAGCTTGGTTATCCTCTGAGTTTCTCTAGAATGTAGAATAATATCCAAAATTTTAAAAGTCTCTTTGTCCCTCCCACTAATCAACAATCACCATAACTGCAATGACCCTGAGGAGGCCTAGGGCAAAAAGCCCAGAGGGATCCACTAACATTTTTAAAAAGTTAGTAAAATAATCTGGAAAAGAACTAAAATTAAAAAAATTTTTCCATGTTCCAACTTCTTTCTCACAGAGAGTCGTGCTGAGGAGGCATGCAAACCTGGCTCTTTAACCTTGACTTTGGCAGAAAATGAAAAAAAACTGATAAGAAGGTTGTAGCATTAAATCCTAGCAAGTGCCAATGGTTCATAACTAGTTTAGGGAAACTGAAATTCTAACAGGAAACCAATCCAAGTTTTCAAACTGGAAGGAACACAATCAAGATGTTGCCTGAGCCTGAGCCTGAGCCTGAGCCTGAGCCTGAGCCTGAGCTGCATATGAGGTCTGAGGTACGGAAGGATTCCCTTCAAGAAGGGTCTGACGTTTGTTACTCCTGAAGAGCTGTCTCTTAGGAGAGATTGAAAGTCACATACAACCTTGTCAGGAAGGTGGATGAGGAAGAAAGGGCCACCCAGGATTATTCTTAGGAATTTTATCACAGTGTTACCTCCCTCTCTTGTTTTTGAATTTTTGACTTTATCTTCTGGCACCTAGAGAACTTGGGGGAAAACAGTATCCTAAAACATTAAAAAGGTCTCTGTCTCTTAAAATAATGCTACCTATAAAACTTTTTAGAAAAAACCCAAACTCTGCAGTCAAAATAATCTTAACCCTCTTCTTACACATGCATGCATATATGCCTGGCTTCTGGAATAAGAATCATGGCAAATACACAAACAATGAATTTTACAATCCAGGTATAGACATAAAGGGAAATGCAAAATTAATGCAAAATATTAAACAATTCTGTATATAATAAGAAAAACCCAAAAGCAAATGATAGGTATGCCAAGTTCACCATAATGTGATGGTCTTTAATAATGTGGTACTGAATTTTGTTTTCAAATACAAAAAGATGATAAGGTTTCAAAAAGAACTTCACCCTATTAGCTTTTCCTGTGCGGTAAAAATTATTGTTCTGTCATATGTCATAGTCCTATTCATTGACAATTATGAAAGGACAAGGATCAGCTAGCTTCCTTTGTAAATGCCAGATAAAAATATTTTAGAACTTGTGGGCCATGGTTGTAAGTCTGTTGTTACAACTACTCAAATCTGCCTACAGAGTGTGAAAGCTGCTAGAGACAATATGTAAACAGATTGGTTCAGCTATGTTCCAATAAAAGTTTATTCACAAAATTGGGGTTGGGGGTGGGAAGGAAGATGGGAGGATCTGAATTTAACCTGTGGGCTGTGGTTTACTAATTCCTGCTACAGAACATTTAGTGGACATGCCAAACACTGAGATTCATAAATAATCTCCAAACTTATTTTATGTCTTACTTCCCATCTTTGCCCACATATAGAATCTTATAAAAGTGACAAGTAGATAAAATGATCAATGTTTTATCTTCCAAAGTGAGTCCCAGATGAATTCTAGAATATAAATGAACAAACTTGAACACTTAGCTCTCCTTGCATATAATGTGAATGACTTTGCATTTGGTCTCTTTCCAGGACCAAGAAGATATAGCAAAAGCCCACGAAGTAGAAAGGGCGTGCTACTGAAGCCCCATGAACTTGATACGATACTTATTTTAAAGCATCTAAATGAGAAATGAGAATGAGTATGCGTGCATGTGCTTGTGTGTGTGTGTGTGTGTATTTTTGACTATCTGAACATTCAGGATTAATAGCAAAAACAACAAACATCAACTTTAAGTCTCCCAAGTGAGGGTCTTATCAAATGTCAAATAGCCTTGCTGGCTTATCTCCCAAACCTCCATCCTAAGGTCTTCATCAAGTTCACACCAATTAAAAACAATTTGGCTTATAAGTGGTGCTGTCTACTAGCAGTCATTTTAATTTCTCTAGTGCATACACTGTATGATATAATATATTCTCTCTCATTGAAGGCAGAATATTATATTTCAAAAGAAAAAATCATAATAGTGCAAATGACCAAATGAATAACAACTTTTTCATATGGAGCTTTCCCCCACACACTGAAATCTCTCAACTCTGTATTTACTATCCTGAGCTTTCTGGCCACAAGTGGGAGGAAACAAGGTCAGTGAGAGGGCAGGCAAGTGAGCTAGGAGGTTTAAATGTAATGTTTAGATGACTCAATTTGAATAGCACTTGTTGAATTATAACCTTTCAAATGGGATCTTTAAAATAAAGTCTATAGGTATTTAAAAATTATTTTGATGTACAAATGTTCAAAGTCAAAGTTCTTATTGAATTTTAATTTGAGTAACTTAAAAATTATTTTTGTTCATAGCACTCTTGTGGAATGAATAAAAATGGCTAGATAAGTGAGTTCTTTACGAGATAGGCTTAAACTTCAGAAAAGGTTAGTAGGATTCTGGCATTTAATCTTTTTATCTCCAGGAAAGTTAATAAAAATCCTAGCAAATAAATGATATATGCTTCTGTCTAGTCTTTGATTTCTGAGCTTAATTGTTCATTTTATTAACAAAAAGCTTATTCTTTAATTAGTTATTACCATTGTCCTTTTCATGAAATAAAAAAGAGTGATAATAAACTTCATTTGTAAAACCCCAAAGTGGTTTAGTTTCTTACTGGCTATTATGGACTCAGAAACATAGGCTAAAATAATAAATATAATCAATTAAAAATATATAACATTAACAGAACCAATTCATTCTTGGTGAATTAGTCTCATGAACTGCAAATCTGAGCCAGAGTTCGGCTCTGATTTTAATGCAGTGTTTTATGGTCTGTAACCAAGATATTTAACTTTTCCTTTCTCCTCTTTTCTTTCCCCTCCTTTCTCATATATGTATTTGTTTTAAAAACCATTAGGATTATTCAAAATAAGAGTGCTTTATAGTTGTGTCATTTTGGTGATGTTACTAGCCCCACCTCATGCTCTGGTTTCAAAATGCAAATTGAAACTTACAGGAAATCACTTACAGGAATATTTAATTTTGGTTTAGTTTTCAATCTGATTACATTTGATAGGGGTTGTGGATTTCGCTTCTCTCTCCTTTGACATGTTTGTGTATGAAAGTGGTGGCATTATAACAGAGTGAGGAGAGAGGAGAAAATACACTGAATAGTATAGTTATTAAATAATAAAACAAATACAGTAGGGTTTCAGGACACAAAATCAGTATACAGAAATTTGTTGTGTTCTTATATACTAACAATGAAATATAAGAAAGAGAAATAAAAGAAAACAATCCCATTTACAAATACATTAAAAAAGAAAAAATGCATTGGAATAAACTTCACAAATGAAGTATAAGATCTGAACACTGAAAAGTACAAGACACTGTTAAAAGAAACTGAAGAGAACACAAAAAAATGGAAGTATCCTGGCTGGTGGTTCAGCAGATTGGCACCAGCCTGTGAACCTAAAGGTCACTGGTTTGATTCCCAGCCAGGACACATAATCAGGTTGCAAGCCAGGTCTCCAGCCAGGTCGGTAGCTGGAGGCAGGTGAAAGGCAACCATACCTTACATTGATGTTTCTTTCCCTTTCTTCTACCATCCCTGCCTTTCTCTCTAAAAATAATGAATAAAAAAAATCTTAAAAAAAACAACTTAGCTTCCTTATTAAAAAAAATAAAAGGAAAGATGTTCTGCATCTATGGATTGGAAGAATAAACATTGTTAAAATGTCTATATTACTTAAAGCAACCAACAGATTCAACGTAATCCCTATCAAAACCCCAATGGCCTTTGCCACAGAAATATTGTAGAATAAAAGATCCTCAAATTTGGGTGACACCCAGTCAGCTAGCTGGAAGGAAGGACCCATCAAAAAGCAACACAACCACTTAAATCTATGTACAACCAGATGGCCCAAATAAATGGCTTAAAGGGCATTGTAAAAGCATCAGGTTCAGGGGCTCAAGGAGATTGCACCACTGAATTCCACAGGTGTCCTACCACCGAAGGCCACACCACAAAGGATGTCAAAAAAGACCAATTTGAGAAGCAGAAACTAACAAGAAATCACCTAAAATGGGGAGACAAAGAAACAATCCCCATCAAAAGGAAAGGAGGAATCTCCAGAAAGAGTGCTAAATGAAATAGAGGCAAGCAAACTATTGACATAGAATTCAAAACAATGATGATAGAGAAGCTCAATGAGCTCAGTGAGCTCAAAGAAAACTACAAACAACTACAGAGGAACTAGGAAGAACTCAGGGAAACTACAAGTAACTTACTGAGAACTACACCAGCATTATAAAAGAAACTATCAATAATAGCCAGGAGGAAATGAAGAGTACAATTTCTAAACTGAAGGACACAGTAGAAGGAATAAAAAGATGGCTAGAGGAAGCAGAGGATCGGATCAGTGAGCTGGAGGACAGCATAGAAAAAAATTCAGAGGCAGTGAAACAAAATGAAAAAGGGCTGGGAAAGAATGAAGAAGTTTTAATAGAGCTGCAGGACAATATGAAATGTAATAATATCATATTAGGGATACTACAAGGAGAAGAAGAAGAGCAAGTTTAAAAAAGCAACGACAGAAAACTTCCCAAACTTGATGAGAGAAAAAGTCACACAAGTTCAGGAAGCACAGAGGGTCCCAATGAAGATGAACCCAAACAGGTCCACTCCAAGAAACATCATAATTAAAATGGCAAATTTCAAAGACAAGGAGAGAATCCTAAAAGTGGCAAGAGAGAAACCGTTAATAATGTATAAGGAGGCTCTGATAAGGTTATCAGCTGATTCCTCAACAGAAACACTATGAACCAGAAGAGAATGGCAAGAAATATTTCAAGGAATGAAAAGCAAAGGCCTATACCCAAGACTACACTATCCAGCAAGGCTCTCATTCAAAATGGAAGGTGAAATAAGGAGTTTCTCAGACAAAAGAAGTCTAAAAGAATACATCTCCACCAAACCAGCACTTTAAGAGATACTAAACTGCCTGCTTTATGAAGCTAAAGAAACAGAGACAGAAAGGAACACAGGTATAAAGGGGAAAAATGACAATGAATAAGTTCCTATCAATAATAACCTTAAGTGTAAATGAATTAAATGCACCAATCAAAAAACATAAAGTAGCTGAATGGATAAGAAGACTAGAGATAGGCTATCTACAAGAAACCCACCTCAGAACAAAAGATCAACACAGATCAAAAGTGAAGGGATGGAAAAATATATTTCAAGCAAATGGACATGAAAAAAAAAAAGCTGGGTAGCAATACCTACATCAGACAAAATAGTTTCATACCAAAGGCCATAAAAAGAGACACAGAAGGACATTTCATAACACTTAAGGGAACAATCCAATAAGAAGATATAATCATTGTAAACATATATGCACCCAGCATAGGAGCACCCAAATACATAAAGGAAATCATGAAGGACTTCAAGAAGGATGTCAACAGCAACATATTCATAGTAGGAGATTTTAATACTCTATTATCAACAATGGGCAGAGCTTTCAAGCAAAGGAACACCAAAGATATTGTGGCATTGAACAACACTCTAGATGAAATGTACTTAATTTATATATATATACACACATATATATATAACTTTTATATATATATAACTTTATATATCTATATATACTTATATCTATATCTATCTATCTATCTATATATATATATAACTTTTCACCCAAAAGAAGCAAAACACACATTCTTTTCAAATGCACATGGAACTTTCTCAAAGATAGGCCACATAGTAGGACACAAAACAAACCTCATCAAATTCAAGAAAATTGAAATTATAGCAAGTATCTCCTCATATCACAATGGCTTACAATTGGAAACCAACCTCAAGGGAAAAAACCCAAAACACTCAAATTCATGGAGACTGAATAACATGCTACTAAATAATGCATGGGTTAAGAATGAGATTAAGAAAAAAAAAAAAATTCTGGAAACAAATAAAAATGAACATACAATAACCCAAAACCTATGGGACACAGTGAAGTCAGTCCTGAAAGGAAAGTTCATAGCAATACAGGCCTACCTAAAAAGGATAGATGAATCTCAAACAAACAATCTAACCATAAAGCTAAAAGAACTAGAGGAACAACAACAAAGCTAAGAGTGAATAGAAAGAAAGAAATAATCAAGGTCAGAGCAGAATTAAATAACTTAGAGACAAAAAAGAAAAAAATTCAAAGGTTCAATAAATCCAGGAGCTGGTTCTTTGAAAAGATAAAATAAAATCAGCAAACTTTTAACCAGAATCATCAAGAAAAAAACAGAAAGGAACCAAATAAATAAAATCAGAAACGAAAGAGGAGAAATCATAATCCAAACCATGGAAATACAAAGGATTGTAAAAAAATTATTATGAACAACTATATGACAAGAAACATGACAATCTGGGTGTAATTAACAAATTTCTGGAAACATATCATCTTCTGAAACTGAATCAAGAAGTAAAAAATCTGAATACACTGATAACAGCTAGCAATATTGAAGCAATAATCAAAAATCCCCCAGCACACAAAAGTCATGGACAGGTGAATTTTACCAACATTTATTGAAGAACTAACCCTATCCTCAATCTATTCCAAAAAATCCAAGAAGAGGGAAAACTCCCAAACTCTTTCTATGAGGCCAGTATTATTCTAATCTGAAAACAAGGTCAAGACACAACAAAGAAATAAAACTACAGGCCTGTAGATCTGATGAACATAAATGCTAAAATCCTCAACAAAATATTGACAAACTGAATCCAGCAATACATTAAAAAGATCATACACCATGATCAAATGGGATACCTCTAAGGGATGCAAGGATGGTATAATATTTGCAAATCAATAAGTGTAATACACCACATAAACAAAAGGAAAGACAAAAATCATAGGATCATATCAATAGATGCTGAAAAAGCATTTGATGAAGTATAGCACCCACTTATGAAAAAAAATGCTCAGCAAAGTGGGAATAAAGGGAGCATCTCTAAAAAAAATTTGTATGGGACCACAAAAGATTCCAAATAACCAAAGCAATCCTGAGAAAAGAAGGCAAAGTCACGGGTATCATACTCCTTGACTTGGAATTACACTACATGGTTACAAAATCTAGGCAGTATTGTATTGGTGGTAAAACAGACATACAGACCAATGGAACAGATCTGAGAGCCTAGAAATAAACCTACACATATTATATATGGACAACTAATTTTTAACAAAGAAGCCCAAAACATATATAGCAGAGAAACAAAAGTCTCTTCAATAAGTACTGTTGGGAACACTGGCAAGCCACATGTAAAAGAACAAAACTAGACTGCTCTCTGACACCATACACTCAAAATGGGTTAAGATTTGAATATAAGACCTAAAACAATAAAATATGTGAAAAAAACCCATAGGCAGTAAACTTACGGACCTTGGTCTCAGACAGGTTTCTGTGAACTTGATCCCTATGGCAAGGGAAGCAAAATTAAAAATGAATAGGACTACATCAAACAGAAATGTTTGTGTATAGCAAAAGAAACTATCAACATAACAAAAAGGGAACCAACTGAATGGAAGAAGATATTTGCAAATGATACTTTTGATAAGGAACTAATATCCAAAATATGTAACAAACTCATAAAATTCAACAACAAAAGACAATAATCTGATTAAGAAATGGGCAGACCACATGAATACACACTTTATTGAGGAAGACATATAGATGAGCAACAGGTGTTTGAAAATATGCCTAAAATTATAAGTTATAAGAGAAATGTAAACCCAAACCACAATTAGATACCACCTCATATCTGTTAACATGGGTATTATCAGTAAGACAAGAAATAACAAGTGCTGGAGAGGGTGTGGAGAAAAGAGAAGCTTTGCACACTGCTGGTGTGCAATGTAAATTGGTACAGCTACTTTGAAAAACAGTATGAAGTTCCTTAAAAAAACTGAGAATATAACTATAATATGACCCATTAATTTTCCAGGTATCTACCCGAAGGAGTTAAAAGTACTTATACATTATATCTATATTATATATTATATACATACATTATATATATATATATATATATATATATATATATATATAGAGAGAGAGAGAGAGAGAGAGAGAGAGAGAGAGAGAGAGAGAGAGAGAGAGAATAGTTTGAGGAGGGGAGAAGGGTCTAGAAAAGGAGATGATAAGGAAGTGACCAGAAAAGAAAAGAAAACCAGGGGCAGGGGAGTCTGGTATCATGTAAATCAAGAGGGGAAATTTCAAGAAAAAAGGTGTGGTCAGTCCTGTTGGATACTACTAAGAACAAGGGAGGTGAAGGCTGGATTTGTTGAGAATAGCAGATAATGTGGAGTCACTATTCTTAAAGACTAATTATTAGCTATTGTTCTGTTGGCTTTTCTCTTACTGTTGAAGAATAGCAACATCCTGATAGTCAACAGGGTTCTCCTTTAGTAAGATTCTTTCCATATCTTATCTGGAGCCACATAAGAGAAAGGTAGGTCCGAATTGCAAGATAAGTTTAACAGAGAATCAAATTTGAGGTCCTAGCTCTTAAAAGAGCCAGTAGTCAGACTCATTGGAACTTTGAACAAACTTTACCTTTTTATTTATTGAGGTAACATTTGTTGATAACAGTATATAAATTTCAGTTGTAAAGCTTTAAGATATAATAATCTGCATATTCCATTGTCTCCTTCCATGACTATATATTTGACTCCTTTTATCCTCCTTGTCCCCAACCCACCAATCTCCCTCCCCTCTGTTGTCTATGTCTATGGGTTTTTCTTTGTTCATTTATTGCTTTTTTGGTTCATATCTCATATATGAGTTAAATCATACAGTTCTTGTCCTTTTCTGTCTGAGTTATGTTACTTTGCATGCTATTCTCATCGCTCATCCATGTTGTGGCAAATAGTAATTTCTTTGTTATAGCTAAGTAACATTCTATTGTATAAATATGTATACCACATGTTCTTTAGCCAATCACCCACTGAAGGACAATTAGGTTGTTTCCATGTCTTGACTACTGTGAAGAATGCTGCAGTAAACATGGGAATATATATAGTTTATTGCAGTGCTCAGGGCTCTGTGGTGCTTTCTATTTTATTTTTTTAAAGATTTTAGTTATTATTTCCAGAGAGAGAGAGGAAGGGAGAGAGGCAGAGAGGGAGATAAACATCAATGTATGGTTGCCTTTCACCTGCCTCCAGCAACAGACCTGGCTGGAGACCTGGCTTGCAACCTGGTTATGTGCCCTGGCTGGGAATCAAACCAGTGACCTTTGGGTTTGTAGGCTAGCGCCTTATCCTCTGTGTTACCAGCCAGGGCATTGTGCTTTCTTTTGATGTGTTCATTGATTCCTGATTTCAAATACTACCAATGTGAAGTTAACTTCTAAGTATAGTCAGCCCTTAGTATCCATGGAAACAATTGTGGATAGAAAATATTTGAAAAGCGTTAAGTTTTGCTGACATGTACTATGTAGTTAGGCCTACAATGGTTATATGTGTACTAAATATGTACAGACTTTTTCTTATTATTATTTCCTAATCTAGTATAACTATTTACAAAGCACTTACATTGTATTAGATATAAATAATCCAGAGATTATTTACAGGATACCAGAGGATATGTGTAAGTTATATGTAAATACTATGCCATTTTATGTAAGGAATTTGAGCATACACAGATTTTGTTATCTGCGGAGGGTCCTAGAACCAATTCCCTGTAGATACTGAGAGACAAGTGTATTTAATCTCTACTGTAAACCTTTTATCTGAGTTTTATACCCAACTATTTTTGTTGTTGTTGTTGTTAAGATTTGGGCTAGGGAACTATTTTACTTTTTAAAAAGAGTAAACACCAATTTAAAATAACTAATTTATTTATCAAAAACTTATATAGTGGTTTTTACATGCCAGGTACTATTATAAGTGCTATTTAGATAAAAAGTTGTTAAATATTAACAACTTGATAAGAACTATTATTATCATCCTACTATCATAATAAATGAGGAAAGTGAAGTGTAAGTCAGTCATACAGCTAGTAAGGTTTTATGCTCTTAACCACTGCTTGACAGTTTTACTTTGATATTTCAAAGGTATCTTCAACTTAAAAATGTCCAAAATTGAACTCACTCTCAATTTCCCTCCTCAGTATTTTCTTCCATCACAGCACTTTATTCTACTGGTCATCCAATTACTCAAGTGAAAATTAGAAATTATTCTTCACCCCTCATTTTCCCTGACTGCTCACTTCTAAAGGATTCCCAGATTCTATCAATTCTCCCTTAAAAATGCATCAGAAGTTCATTTGTTTTTCTCCATCACCACTACCATTATATTGATATAAAAAACAGTACAGCTAATATTTACTCATGCATTTTAAGCACTCTCTATATATCAACTCATTGTACCATCACTAGGAGTGAGTACTGGCAAGGGTATTGTGTAATGGGCAAAAAAGTTACTGATTGTCCTTTACCATGGAAGGCTGGCATTGCCTAGCAGACGTTCAGGCCTTATCTCATTCTCTCAATGTGTGAGTCTTTGGCTAGTCTATTTTGCAACTCCATAGAGAAAGTTTCCTTATAGAGAGACAGTGATGATGCAAATGTTTCTTGTCAATAGTGATGAACTTTTTTTTGTCCATGACAGTGAAAATGATTTTGGTAGAAAATATATTTAGACTTTTCTAAATATAATTCTCCTTGGCTCTATTTTTAACTGGGTTCCTCAATAATTTGTGATTGAAATAAAAGTTTCCATGTGTGCTCATTTTATATTTATATGAGTCATGATGTTACCTTTTTCAAGTTTATTTTAAAAATTTTTAATTGTTTTCAATTACAGTTTACATCTAATATTATTTTGTATTAGTTCCAGGTGTACAGCATAGTGGTTATACAATCATGCACTTTACAAATTGTTCTCCTTAATAATTCCAGTAACTACTGGGCAACATTCATAGTTATTCCATTAATACTATTTTCTATGCTGTCAGAATATTAACAGTACTATTTCCACCCTCAACTATAGATGATAAAATTGAGACACACAGATATCCAAGATCACATGGGCCTAGAGTAACGATTCAGACTATGGTGACTGCAGAATCCATATTCTTCACCACCTCGCCATTTAGGCTCTCAGGCTGCCGCATGAGCTAGGATCCTTGAAGCTAATCTCTCTCTTGGACTAACACATAGCCACTGCTCAAGTTTTCTTTCTGTCAGCCCTTACCAATCCATTCTTCATGCTGTAGCCAGGGGGATCTTAAAATGTAAAGCTTTTAATTATTTACAATAGCCAGAGAAAAAGCCAACTCCTTACCAAGGTAAAATTTGTGATGCTCCATCTTCATCGACTATTGTCACTAACCTCCAACCATGCTAGTCTTCCTTTATTTCCTTAATTGTGTCTCATTCTTTCCTGATTCAAGATTTTGGCCACTTTTTGTGGGTCACTTTCCTCCCTCCTCTCAGCTTGGGATATTTCTCAATTGTCCTTCAGGTCTTAGCTGATGTGGCCCTTCTCAAAGAAAACTTCCCTGACCCAGAGACCTATTGGGGCCCCTGCCAGACTGTGAGTACCTCTTAGTTTTCTCATAGTTATTATCAGCCTTCAAGAATCAAGTGTGAATCTTTATGTAATAACTGTCTCTCTCATTAGACCAAACTTCTGTGAAGACAGAACTTCATATAACACTCAAAAAATTCTTTCTTTTTCAAATGAATACGAGGGGGAAAGTTAATGTTATGAGTGACTGGTATTGGATTTCTTCTTGGGCTCAAAGATTGAAAGCAAGCTAACTAAGGAGGCAATGCCTTTGAAACTCAAATAAATTAAATCATTGTAATTCATATATTTGGTTCTGTTTTACTTGTTGTTAGTTTTGCTCATTATTGTCCCGTAATGGGGGAGGGGGAGAGGCAGAGGCAAGAAAGGAGAGCAGCTTAGACAAGAACCTAGTATAAAGGAACCATGGACATGGACAACAGGTGGGATTGACTTTGGGGGGAATGGGTGGGTGGGGAGGGGGACAGAGGGGTGCAAAAAGGGGATGGATGTAATACAACAACAATAAAATTAAAAAAAAAAAAAAAAAAGAAATTAAATCATGTCTCTTGGTTCCAGGCATTGGCATGGAAAAAAAACAAAAAAACAAAACTTCCTGTTACAATAGTAAATTCTTTTAGTGCCAAAATTTAGTAGCTACAGTGGACTTAATTCAACTTATATTTCTTATAGCTATACTCAGGCAGGATGCACTGACCTCACTTCATTTGATGGGATGTTGGGTTATCATGGAGTCTGGGGCAAATTTAAAAGCAATGACTTTTGATTGGAGAATTTGCATTTAAAGTGATTATTGATAGGTATGTATTTGTTACCATTTTATTCTCTATAACTACATTCCTATTTTTTTATTTTTTCTTAAAGATGACCCTTTAACATTGTCTGTAATATGGGTTTGGTGGAGTTCATTTCTTTGGGAAACTCTTTACTTCTCCTTCAATTTTATTTTCTTTTAAAAATATTTTATTGTTTATGCTATTACATTTACTTTACTTTTTCCCCCTTCGCCCCCTCTACCCTAACCCTGATTAGCACTGAGCTGGTCAGCAAAAGGCCAAAGGCACCCCAAGATCTGCCTTCACCTGCTTCTGCCTGCCAACTACCTTAGAGGCCCAGTTGCTGAAAGAGCCTCTGGTGATTTTAGAGTTGTATGAGGTAGGTTATCAGTGAGTCACCAGGTGGAGGCAAATGGTATTATTCATCAGATTGTTACAGGTTCAAACTAGGTGCTAGTTCTGGGTCTGAGGCCACTCAGCAAAAGTCCCAGGATCTGTCAAGGCTACCTGCCACCCATCAGGTGTCCGAAGACCTTTGTGGTGGGATGGGGTCTCAGGGAGTCATCAGGGTGAAGCCAGCAGAGTCTATCAGGCCCAAACAGACCAATATTTGGCCGTGGGAAGGGAGAACTCTGTACCAGTTGGGTGTGCGAGGGATAAATGGCTCTGCTCTAGAGCCACACGACTCAGTCTGCCCTGGATTCTTCTGAGGCCTCCTGGAAGATCTGATCTCAGCTGGGCAGGCCCACCATGGATCCATAGGATGGGGCTAGAGGGTCTCTGCTGAGGGTTAGGAACCAGTCAGGGTCACAGAAAGGTGGGGGGAATGGCCCCCGCCCCCAGATCCACATACCTCAGTCACCAATGCCCTCTGAGAGGGAGTCAATATAAGGACTTGGGCAGCTCTCCTAGGGTCACAAACTCCAGTCTCTCCTCACACAACTCTAGTCCACTTTGCCCTCCCTTTGTCAGAGGCCACAGTGAATGTGAATGGAATTTTGTATACTGACCCTTTAACAGGGAGCCTGTGTCTCCCTGGCAGAGAGAACCCCTGCTGATGTTCACAGTTAGATATATTGTGGTCACCTCTTCCCTGCCTTGGTGCTGAGAGCTGGGGAGCCTGGTGTGGATTTGAGACTTCTGGCTCCCCAGAGAGAGCCTTTGCAGTTGAGGTAACCCTCAACATTCTCAGCTGTGGCCTGTGGGGGCAGGGCCAGCCCTTTTTGCTTCTCTGTCCTTCTTACCAGTCTTCACGTGGCTTCATCTGTAAATCCGTCATTATAACACTTCTGTTCAGCTAGTTTGCACTTGCTTACTCAACCTGATTATAATGTCTACCTATTCCATTACCATCTTCTAAACCCATAATGTAGGTTTTTAATGCATATCTTTTTTCCTGACTTTGATAAAAATCTCGAATATTATAAACTCAGAATATTTTTCATGGAACATCTCTTTGTATGGAGTGAAATTAGTTTTTTCTTTGTAAAAGTTTCTTCCTGCTAATTCAACAACTTTGGCAAAGCTTTGCAATGAAAAGTTCAGTTCATTAAAAATGACCTTATGGACGTAACATATATTGGTGGTGACAGGGTCCATACTTTATTTTGGCACACAAGGATCCCATTAATTTGTCTTTGTCACTCTCTAGGGCTGAGCAGAGCAATAGTTCAGATTTAGCTTTCTGAAAGTAGCTAAAGAATGAGCAATAAATGGAGACAGTAGGAGAGGCTGACAAATTTAGAACTTCTTGGTTTTCATTAAAAGCTTTTTTAATGACTACATAAAAATGGTCTGTCTGCTCTCTTGAGTTTGTGATTGATTTCTCTGCCTTGGGGCACGCTGGAAGCAATCTGTGGGGATCAAGTGTATTTAACTCAGAGTTTAGAGAATGCCTTTCCATGTAAGCATTTTCTAAACTTTCTTTATTAATGTTTGTAGTTACCTATAGGTCCCTTTTTATTTGAATGATGGCAACTAATCTTTGTTGCTTAGAAGAAATTGTGGGCTAAATTCAAAGTGCGATGCTTAAAAGTGAGTTTTTAAAGACCCGCAGAAGTATAGAAGAGAAGCAGGGTGGTGGTGTTAGCTGGGAATCCACTAAATAAATTTTGGGTTGAATTGTACCTCTCTCTCACATGCCATTAGATACCACATGTATGAGGCAGGTACAACATCTGCTTTGACTTTGTCATTTGCAATTTGTGATAATGACACACATTTACTCCCTTAAAAGTTCTCTAGGAAGATGAGTGATGCTGAAAAGAGCTCAATAATAATCCCGGTTAACACATACCGAGAGCTCCTGCATACCAGATATTTTACATATATTAACTTAATTCTCAATTAAGCCTATTATGAAGGTACTATTATTATGCTCATTTCACAAAGGAAAACGTTGAAGCCTACAGGGTTAAATGACTTGCTTAGGGTCCCCTGTTGTTAGCGAGGGATGCAAGATTAATACCCAGGCAGCCTGTCACTGGAGCCCACACCATTTTCCAAGCAAATTAGTTATCTATTTATAAAATAATTTATGAAGAAAATGATTATATCTGAATGCTTTAGGTATATTACATATGCTCTTTAAAAAATTTTATATTAAATTTATTGAGGTGATATTGGGTAATTATGTAGGTTTGAAGCATACAATTTTGATACATCATCTATGTATTAAATTGTATGGTGATGGCAGGAGTGAGTGACTTCGGGTGGTGGAGCCCACACTTTTCACCATTGTCCTTACTGCTGCTCTACATGGAAGCATGATCTATGATTAAACTGCTTTTTTACTTTAATCTTGGTAGGGCTGTACTCTAGTTTGAGGACATAAATACACAGACTCATCCCTTACCAACTCACAGAGTTAGCAGCATGCTATATCTGAAAAAGTATTCAAATTTTAGGAAAGTATCCATGATCAGCATATAGGTATGTATCACTGAGATGCATGTACTGATACAAAATATCTGGTCATTTACTATGTAAAAGGATCCAACAATATTTCTCACAGTGCCAGTTTTGGAATCAAAGTCAAATGCAAATAAATTCTATCATAAACTGATAAATATCAGTTCACATAAATATCTCCCCCAAATCTTTTCAGTGTAATTACATTCTTCTCCCATTTATCTCTCATTTGTGTGAATTACCATGTTATAGCTTAACTACTTTGATATTTTAGCTCAGAAGGACATATCATAATGAAGATAATTTGAAAATTCAGTCAGTAATATTTCTATATTCTTTTTCAATCAGTAACATGATCATGCTGTGTATATCCCAGTATCAAATGGAATTTCTTAAAAACAACTGGGTCATTTGTTCAATTTGTAGATAATTGGCTGACACAACACCCAACACTCTGGTCACAGTCCTATCATTCTGTGGTGAGAGTGGACTCTAAGTTTCTTGAGGACAAGGATTATTGGGTTTATTTTTACAGTATCTGCACCTGGCACAAAGCATGGCAGAGAGCAGGTAACTAATACGCAAATTTAGCTTTACTCATTAGGAGGTGTGAATAGTTAGCAGGTCTGGTGACTCTCTTGAGTCATCTAAAAACACATAATCAGCCAGAGAACTTATATAAAGGATTCTATTACTGCAGAGGATGTATGGACGAGAATGGCTTGAGTAGATGGGGAGAAGACCAGTAAGGAAGGAATATGAAGTGAGAGAGGTCATGACTATTGCAGGTGTAAAGGCTAATTCATCCTGGCCAGTGTGCTTTAGCTCTGTCATGTGCCGGTTGCCTCAGAATAAAATGTTTTTGTGTGTCTTTATCTTGTAATTCTAATGCTCAACCCTGTTCTGCTTGGACATCCTTTATTTTGATATAATGATCTGCAAATAGTGTTGAAATTTCTTGATCTTAAGTGGATGACTCTTGATTAGGAAATATATATGATATTCTTTTATTTTCTGTGGCCTGAAACTCACAAAGGGAATGTAATTCAGGCTCCTTATATTGAGAATATAAACAACAAAACTATTTGATCCATTACTGATGTTTGTTCCCTAAGTATTCTTTAAGGGAAAACACATGTCACATAATTAAGATTTCTAGCCACTTTTTTTTTCTTAAAATATAAATTCACATTCTCAAGCACTTAGTTAAGCCATCCACATTCTCAGACAACTTACAGGATATAAATATAAACTAATGTAAACATGTGCTTAAATATTATATATCTAAATACTATTTCCAAAAAGGTAAACAAGGCATTTAATCACTATAGGATCACCATGGTGACTTGCATTGGCTTTTCTTTCTGTACTTAATTTCTTGTGCATTCTGTTCACACAGATGCATGACAGGAATTTCCTTTTGCTTCTTATTGCATCAGCCCCATCACTAAACTGATGCCATCTGGCATCCAGATATCATTACTGCTTTCTGCCTGCTTGCTCTTCTCCTCCTTGGTTATTTATGGCAATACATTTAAGGTCTGAATATTGTTTTGAAGCACAAAATGTTTTACTCACCCTGTAATAAATTTATTAACTGAAATTTGAGAGAGGTAACTCAAGATTTCTTAAGTACAAGGTCAAGGCACAGAGGACCACCAGTCCTCCCTTCAAGAGGGTGGCACCATCAAGGCTCCCCGCCTGTGAGCCAGGATTTGATGGAGGGATGGCTAGTTAAAATGGCTGTGTTGGTCATATAGTGCCCAAATGATCACCTTTTGCTTTTTCAGTCATCTAAGCAGAACTGCCAGCAACTGAAATAAATCTGGGAGGAACCTTACTACCCTAGGTGCCCAGTTAGTCCGTCCTCCCTTTCTCTCCCTAGGAGGACTTCATTGATAGAACAGAAAGCCTGGAAAGAGAGAGGCAGAGCATCTGGTACACATAGGCCATACCTTTTCTCTATGCCCACATCTCTTAATAGATAACATCTTCTAGGGCATGGGTGACCTTTTGTGGCCTGAGGAATTAAGAAAATGAATAATGTCCTTTATATGCCAAGTTATATCAGGCTTTATGAGAAGGCCAGTTTATTAATTTCTTCTACAGCAATTATGGATAAGCTGTCTTTGCATACCAAAGTATCATTTTTGCTCATGGAATTAAGCAAAGTGTTCATAATGTTCACTTGGCTTGAGGTGGTCATGATATCATCAAAGAATGAAAGGTTAAAAAAAGAGGAGATTGGAAATCAAGTTCATAATTTCTTTAGCTTCTACCTGATTAATAAATGTAATTCTTTTGCTAATCCCTCACCAAGTGAAAATAACATATTGAGGGTTTAAAAAAATACCTCAAAAGCAACTCACATGTATTTGTCAGTGGAAGCAGTCAGCTGGACTCATTCTGGCATTTAAATGACTTGTTCTAAGCCTAGCGATACCCTCATCAGCTCGAGGCAAATTCAGAAAGACAGAGTTCAAATAACAGAGAGAATTCCATTAGTCATTTTCCATCTCCCTCTTTCTAGTGTGCTTTCCTGCAGAAAAATGCAACTATCCAGAATCAGATTATTTTTAGAAATCTATCGCTAACCATAATTCTTTGTGTGTGAATTGGATAGCAGGGATTTCTATGGATTCCTCAGCTGACATTCTTGGAAGGAAATTCACTTTCTTTATTTAGAGGATTGTCTGTGCTCGATCAACTTTATTGGCTAATATGCCACATTGCTCAGGCTTGGTTTGGGGTTGGCTTGTTCACCCTGTCCTATTCAGTGGAGAGAGACAAAAATCCTTGCTTAAATACTTCTTGGTGAGGGGTGTCAGGAAAACCTGCTAAAAACATGTGCCTGAATCAAGACCAACCATGGCACCTCTAAAGTGAAAAATCAGTTTAGAGGGTATGACTCCCACAAATGAGTTATGAAATCAATTTTTATATCAGCAAAATATATTCATCGCTTTATTCCTACTTTGGTATTACATAAATCAAATATAAATATTTGATTTCTGAGGAAAAAGCAATCTATGTCTAAAGCCATTATGAATGAAGCTGCAGCTTTATAAGATGAATTTTAATATATTAAGTATATTACCATAATGTGACCTGATCTCAATACTTAACTCCAGCCATTCTAAGAGACTGATATCCATATTTGTGTCTTCGTATAGCATTTAGTTGAGTGTAACAATACTACCAGTACATACTTCTGTGCTAGAAAGTTTTAGTTATTTCTTGGCATGTCAGTTTTTAGTCTTTAATCATGGTTTTCTTCTAAACATATCTAACAGGGTTGCTTTCCAACATATTTTTGGCCAGAGTACTAACCAGTTATTTTTTTTCATTTGGAGGTTACCAAAAATTCCTGATATTTAATAACGATATCTCCATCTGCTAAAAACTTTAAGCTACTGATTTCCCAATATTAGTTAATGAGACAGGCTAGTGATAATGTTTTTATTTTAAATAAGAGGAAATAAATGATATTTGCTGTTTTACTACAGAACTCCCAGTGTTAGCTGGAGCCAAAGTGAGAGATAATAGTTCTGGGGCACTGTTCCTGCTTCTCTGGAGCAATTCAGAAGTGACAGCCACAGCTTCTAAACATGACCATTTAATTTAAGCAATGTGAGTCTCTTCGGTTGGGGGAAGAAAAGACTTGCTGACAGTTAATCATTTTTTTCATTATACTATGGAGAGTAATTATAGGTTGCTACATACATTTAGAAACTAGTCTATGTGGTTTAAAAAAAGAGAATTAAGATCATGCAAAATTATGTCTTTAAAATTCAAAATCAATAAAAATTTATAATATGACATGAAGGGCCTTTCCTAGGGTTCAGCACACCAAACATGTAAAGTGTATTAAAATGTGGAAACCATATACCTCTCATTACATTATTCTAAAGCTGTCATTTATTTCATTTTGGTATAAAGGTAATTGTTCTGAGCATAATAGTATATATTTCCTTTATCCAGCACCAGCACTCCAATTACAATCGACTTTAGTTCAGATTAATCATGCCAAGATGGCAATTCCATTACACCGAGAATAAAATTTAATAATCTAATATATGGCTGTCGTTCCAGCAGCTAAAAGTATGTGTTTAACTACTTTAGGAATTTTATGAAGATTAAAGTTAAACATAATGTACTTTAATCAGACCTTTACTGGATAATACTCATTACAAAATATGGTTGACCATGGTCTATGGAATACTCCTGTAGAAGCACTTACAGCTTTTATTGAGAGGCATCTAATAATGGGAAAGATGTTTATCAATGTCAAATGTTTTGATTTAATTTTAACTTTGTTGTACATTGGTCAAAATGCAGTATTACAGACAGGGCTATGCTTTAGACCAAGTAACAAAATATAGTGTGTGGGAGAGCAGAGTTATTTAGGTAAAATAATACATACTTGGTTTTAAACATATAAGGAGTAACTGGCTCCAGTTACATAGCACCTTTCTGTGTCTTGACTAGGACCTTGGTGGGTTAAACAGTTACTGCCTGTCTAAAATGCTTATTCTCTCTCCAGCAGCACAAGGCCTGTCAAGCCAGGTACTGGCAGGAGAGAAGTAGTTTTAAGCCTTCATATATTTACATGAATGTGGCACTGTGATCTTTAACCACTGCCTGTCATCCAAAGTTCTGCAATGCTTAATTATTTTTTCTTAAAGCCTTTTCTCATAGAAGTAGAAGAAGGTGCTAGAATAACTTTATAATATAGAAATCACCTGTGTTTTGCTTATTGTCCCTTTAAGTATGAAATATGTTACCTAATGTGTGAACTGTTTTTCTGTGAAGCCAAGTGGTTGAATACTGTTCCTTTATAAATGAGCTTTGGTCATTGTAGCAATTCGTATTTTGGATTTCTTTTTCAATTTCTTGCTGATTAGGTTGTGACTCAGGAACACAATTTGTGTTCTGGCAAACCATATAAGATTTAATTCAAATAGAATGAATCCGAGAACATTCTAAATTGCTTTTTAATATATAGATTATACTGTTACTTTGTATCTCCAACAAAACTTAAACTATGGGTTGAATTTGAAAACTATTTGAGATCCTACATGCTATACTGTGAGCTCCTGGAAGGTGAGTAACATGTTATATGCACCAATGCATAGCACAGAGTATAGTACTTATAGTAAATAAATTAATCTAGAAAATAAGAGAAATTGCTTTGCTCATAAATTTCATCAATAAAGTGCTTTTCCGTATTTTAAAAAATGATGTATCAGACACCTATCAGTTACTGATCAATCAGTCCATTCATCTATTGAAGCATCTTCTTATGAAGCATTTGGAAAATCTGTGCTGAGTGGGACTATATATTTCATGGCCTTGATAAAACAGAGCATGAAAGAGACCATGATCAAGTGAGGCAAAGACCAGGTATTTATCTGATGCTAATTCCAGCAGGAAATATTGCCCTCAGATATATTTTACTACCCTTTTATTTTTGTGAGTGGCAATATTGCAAAGCTGAGAGATAAGGAGTGTGAAAAGCTGCCCAGATGTCTACATCAAATCTATGCCATTGTTAGATGCAGTCTAAGCCTTCTCACTTCTAGCCTCTTGGAAAAGAGAATGTCAGTTTTTGGAGAAAGTGGCATACACTTTCATTTGCTTAGTTCAAAATGGAAAAGTATTTAGAGAGCAGTCATGCTTTGAGTTTTTAATCTCCAGTGTGACAGTCCCAAACCTCATTCCCCCCTTGGTAAGCGGACTGTACTTAGTTCAGAACCTATGAAAGCCACAACCAGTGAGACACTGCATTTTTCAAACCAATCAGCTTCAAAAACAAAACAACTTGTGGGTTTAAAACTTACGAGGGCTCTTCTGACACAGAAGCTCCTTCTTCTAGCTCTTGAGCTTGCTTGTACCGTGGTCCCCTGGCCTCTACTGGGAGTTTCTCTGAGAATTAAATGCATGCACATAAAAGAGTAAAGGTTAGAATCAATTTGGGATTACAGGGAAATTCCCCGACCCTTACCCCAGTTCTTGACTTTGCGCTACCTATAAGTTGTGTTGATAACTGCAAATAGTAAAGTTTTTAGGTAAATTTCTGCCTCTGATGATAACTATGTCAAGAAAAAAAAAAAGAATGAAATGTTAACATGTTTAATAATACTGGTTTCTGCATAAATGTTTCCTTTTTATTATGCTGAAGAGCAAAAAAATGTATTTTTATTATGAAAGTCATAACCCTAAGAACACTAGGTCAATATGTCAGCAAAGTACCTTTTCACTATTTCCTGTTGAAAAGAGCGCAATGGTTACCTTTTAAAACAAACACAACTACAGTAAATGACACTGTGACACTTTTATAAATTCTAACTTGTTTTTCTTTTGACTTTTGGCTGAGTGTGATCTATGCCATATTGTCAAAAACAAATAAAACTGCCCCTCTGATATTTATAAAACATTGTTTTAGATATCTCGCTCACTCACTATACCACCTCAAGGCTCATTGACAACTGGAATATAGAGCAGCTGAAGGCCCATAATCCATTTGACTTGTTTTACCTAGTTATGTAGCTTTGGCCAAACAATTCAGAGCAAGCTTCCTAACTACTTCCTGGAAAAAATGTGGAGGAGAAAAAGAAAGAGGGAGATTATAACTGCTCCTACAGAAGTAACTGCCAAGATTTCCATTCTGACATATTTTATTAGGGTCATTTATAGGCATATTTGCTTTATAGTATAAGCCAGTGAAGCTCTATCACCATTTTATAACATATAATTGCAAAGATGAAAGAAATATGTCTATATATGCATATACCATAGAATTATATGGCATTTTAATGATGTTTAAGTAGAGCCAGACTCACTACTTGGTTGTGAAAATCCAGATTTTATTTTTGATAGTTAACCACAAACTGCTTTTCTTTTTCTGAAGTGGTTTGGTAAAGACAGACCTAGTGAATAACTGACTTTTTTAAGTTAGGGGTATCACTTCTTGTCTGCTACGTGCAACAATTGTTTACAGTCAGAAAACAAAGCAAGTGTGAAATATAAAATGGCCAGAGTAAAATGATTTCCTAACACTTAGACACAGCAATATGGGACCTATAGTGATCATTTTACAAGAAGTCCGCCTCTCCCAACTAATTGACTCAATGAGCCATCTCTGTCTTTCAAAAGCTAAGCATTCAGCTTGGCGCTAATAGTAGGCTTGTAATACTTTACTGTCTATTTGAACTAAATTCTGTTAGATGTATCAGTGACCACTTCCTCCCATGTTTAAGAATGCTAATGATAATCAAGATGAAATTTGTAGAAAACTTACTACATGCTAGGCACTCTATTTGCATTATATTTCATTTAATCTTCACATGATCTCTGAGAGAGTTTCTATTATTCCCAATTTACAGATGAGAAAACTGAGCATTAGAGAGGTATATAATACATTAAAATTAATCAGGATTTCTGGTATGCTTTTTTTGTTGATTTTTGCTTTTTTACATCATTAATTTAGCTTTCACAATGCCATTCACTCCTACCAAGGGCAAACTGTAGGATAATAAAGAGCTATATTGTGGCTGATTTTTGGAGAAATTTAATGGCTTCAGAAAATAAAGAAGGAAGTGGGAATCAGATTGAATATTAAAAATAGGCAGTAGCTTATAATAAAAATTACTCCTGAATGGTTTGTAATTTTGGAATTTTCATTTCATTGACATAGACTTTAACAATATTAGCAGAGAAGTTAGGTTAGTATTTATGCTAAGCTGAGAGACCCATCATAATTAAAATAAATCTTTCTCACTCATTAGAACTTTTCTAAGGTTTACTGGAAAAAATTATTTGCAGTATCTATTAAATTCTAATTTATTTCAATGTTTCATTTCAAATTATGTCTCTTGAATTCAGTCTCATAATATTGTTTTAATTTTCAATATAAGAAAGCAACAGTTTTCTGGTTCATCAGTTGGAGGTATGAGGCTTCCCAACGTACTTCATGCTTAGCAGAGGAGACCCTTTTGGAGTTACTGCATTGCTTTTAACAGCAAGAAATGCAGACAGTGAATCACACATATATTTAATACTTCCACAACAACTCTATGATATCTCCTTTTATGCAGATACATTGAGATGTTTCAGCAAGTCTTCAAACATCTTTATGACTCAGGAGAGCATCACATAAAGAGTGCTTTATAACAATTTGTGAGCAACACTATTTGAAAGATTTAAAACAAAGGTAAGTCCATTTAATAGAGTCTAAGTTACAAAGAGTAGTTTCTAAGAACATGTAGGATACTTATAATTTTTCTAAGGAGTTGAAACAGCACCCAAGTAACACATAATAAAAAGCCTGATAACAGAGCACCTGCCAAGTTACCTTTGGGTTTATAGCAGGGGGTGGGGACGATGCATTCCTCTTTTATATGGGGCTTGGTTTTAGGGCTGCAGCCTCCTGTGTGCATCCCTCGATGGTCCATGCAGAGAACCACACGATACCTGAGGCCTTGGCCACACGTCACCGTGCACTAGAAAGAATGCAAGAGAGGAGACTCACAGGCAAAGCTTTGTTCATTCTTTTTCATTTCCCACCTGAGATTTTTTGAAGGGCTGCTTTTATGTAAAAGGACTCCTGGTGGATTTATACCACTTCTTACCCATCATGGGATCTTTATTCTACTTGGCTATTTAGGGTGCAGCTGGCTGAAATATTAAATCACTTTTGATTTCTCAGTTTTGGATCATACAATCGGTGTTCCTTCAGTACTCACTATGTGCAAAGTCCCAAACCAAGCAGCAAAAAGAAGAAGAAAAGAAACTGTAGGGTATGCTCAATTTTTATGATCAACACTACATTTTAATAATAAGTCACTTTGCTCATGATTGCTGCCATCACAAAATCACATAGCTAAAGTGCAAAGTCTTTTCCCATCTCTGTAGCTGAGGACACAAGGGTTTTTCTCTTCATCTTTCTATTTCCTTTCCTATTTCAAACTGTTTTGCACTGGCAGCCAGAACACCCAAAATCAAAATCATTTTATGTTTAAGCTGCTGCAGCAGTTTTCCTAATCTCTAGAATGTATTAGTTTTAGTTATTGGACTTCTAATAATTTTGTGGTTTCTTTGCATCTTTTTTTTTCCTCAGTGAACAATAAACATAGCTTTACTTTTCATCCACCCAGATCCTTTTTGTATATAGAGAAAGAATAAGAAATAAAAAATGAAACCACACTTTTGGTCTACTGAGCTCTATTATCACCAGAGTACCCTTCACAGATTCAGGACTAGTCATTAGGCCTAAATTACTCTGAAAGACATGTGCCTCTTCTTGTCCTTGAGGGAACATGGGAGTGATAGAGGCTTCTTGAGAAAATGTGAATAAAGATATGGATGTAGATTTACTCAGATGTTTGGCTATGCTGGCTTCAGGACATGCCCACTCCGGGAGCTAAACTGGTAGACTTCTAGACACCTCAAGCGGAGCAGCAGGGAGCTGCACAGGATAGCCGGTGCGGGCATGATGATGATAGTGAAGAGTGGACTGATTCTCTTATGGAACAAAGAAAGAAGGCACAGTTACCGGAGACCACTCCTGTGCCAGCCATTTAGGGCAGTCAAAAATGTTGCAGGGCTGCACGATGGGCATCTTAGGGGTGTACATGCATTTCCACTCTTCCACTGAGGTGACATGCCCCTGGATGTCCTCCTCCACACAGGAAACTGCCCGGCTCTGGATGCCCCCCCCACACGAGGAGGAGCACGCGGTCCACGGGGTGGCCTCCCACCTACAGAAGCAAGGGGAGTTATCAGGGCAGACATGCACATTGCCAAACCTCCGCAGTGACCTTTCCGAACCAACCCCATTCCCAGTGCCTGTCAGGGACATCAGGTTCCAAGAGGCTACGGTCCAGAGAGTTAAACGTCATCTATTGCCTGAAACCTGATGAGTGAGCGGGAAAGAGTCAATGTTGGCAAAAGTACTCTGAAAACCTTGAAGCTCTACACAAATGGAAGAAATCCCTGCTTTGAGAGCTGTCCACAAAGAGATCTGTGCTATCTGCAAGTTACTCAATAAAGGGCTGTTCAGTCCTTCTTCCTCTAGTTTTAATACACATGCTTTGTGTGTTATGTTTTATAAACATATAGCCTCTACCTCTTCACCCCCCTCTCTCTCCATATATATAACTATATATAAATATTACATATGTACTTTTATTCAACCATTAAACATTATGCAAGACTAAAATTGGTCAATCAGTTAACACTAATAATTTGCACCAGGGCTGATACTTTTTATTTTCAATGCAATACTTTCATTACTTAGCTTCTGGATACTTTTACGTGAGAAGCTCATGAAAGACGAAGGTAAACCAAACACTTTTTCTCCCTTGCTTCTCCGGTTATCACCTTTGGACTACATGGATTCAGCACAACTCTGAAGCTCAAGCTGGGCCATCATTACACTAATAAGCAAACATGTTAATACAGGCATTATCTACTGGGTCCCTAATGTGGAGGATACTATCAGTTAGCGGGTTTCCCACCCCACCCAGTAAAGAACTGGAATTATGAAGAAGTTAGTTTTTGGTTGGAAGGCTAATAACATTGGAATCTAGGAATACAATAAAGAGAGAAAATAGCAATATTATCAATAATGTTTGAGGGAATCCCACTGATTTTTCAGATCTCGACATAGCTCTGAAGCATTTGGGAGCAGATGCAGAGAGGTATTATTGCTTGATTCTTTTTCTCACCTTTCATTGATTTAGTGAATGTAGAATTTTATAAAATAGAAACGTTGGGAATGATTTTTTCTTTCCTGCATATATTCCGTTTGCTGATGAGGAGTGCTGAAGAACTTGAAGATTGCTCTTAGGTTTAGGAGAGGGATCATTTCAATGAGAGAAAAACCAAGTATCATCAACTTGATCCACATGAATAGTTAAATTAAAAAATATTGCTCAGGTATGCCATGGAGACAGTAATTCTTCAAAAAGTGGGATTCTACGGACATTGCTATTCTGCCTTGTCTTTGTGCATGGTGCATGAGGCTGTATAATGTGTGCTTCACAGTTTGAGAATTTTCCTCCACATTTTCTTTGTCCTGCTCAAGTCTAGGCAACAACTGTTATCTCCACTGCCAACAGCCTGAACTTGTTGCCAAATGCAATATTTTCCTATGCATATTTCCCCGGGAGACACAAAAGAAAATGTTATGATGGGGAAACTGAGGCCCTCTGTTTAGCCCTTAGGAAACTTTCTTACTCCTTTCAAGAGAATGAAGCACCTCTTGAGTGTTTCTCTTCCAGAAAAGTAAGACCAGTTCTCATTTGTCTCTACAAATCTCAGGAGAGCTTCCCTCTGGAGGTGGAAAATAGGTCTAATTCAGACCGAAACAGAGCTGCATATGTAAGTACATACTTGCCTTGGATTTGACCTGTCAGTGAAGTGGGAATATGTTTTTGAATGTACTTTAATCTCTTAGAACATTAAGATGCCATAAAAGAGCACATTTTTAATTGGTACTTTAACATCCCTAAACTTGGCCCTTCCAAAGAGGGAGTGATTAATCTTCGTCTCCCTCTTGGGCCTGACCCATAGTGTAATTTCATAAACAGTAATAAGTATCCTTTTCCATGTCAGTAATCACAGTAAGACAAATGATGCTAATATTAGTCTAAGAATTTATAGTATGGTTACAGCACGCAACTATAGTTTTGCATGTGAAAAATTACCATGTGAATCTTTGCATAATAATAGGGTTATGAGGATTTTCAAAGCAAAACATGTAGGCACTTTATAGAGAATGTAACAAAAGATGAGAGAGAGCATCAGTTAGGACATCTTTATACAGGGTTCAGGTAAGTGCTTGGATTTAAATTAAAAGCACATCCAAGAAAGTTTTCCTGGAAAAATAAGAAATGAGTTTGTATATCACATATTTGAACTCCTTTAATTTTTTAAACACACAGTGTATTTAGTTTAAGAAATTCTGGCCCTGGCCAAGTGGCTCAGTTAGTTGGAGCATCACTTGGTACACCAAAAGGTGGTGGCTTTGATTCCTGGTCAGGGCCCATGCCTAGATTTCAGGGTTTAATCCCTGGTCAAGGTGCATATGAAGGCAATGATTGATGTTTCTCTCTCTCCCTTTCTCTTTCTCTAAAAAAATCAACAAACATATTTTCAGGTGAGAATAAAATATGCTAAAAATGATTAAAAGAGAAATTCTCAAAATTAAGAATTATGAATTAAAGATAATTTATCAGATTACATTCTTATGTTCAGATAAGTGTTATAGTCAAAACTGAAAGCAATAAAATACCTAAAAATTCATTAATTGTGTTTTGTATCTACACTGTGGTCTTAAGCTCATTTAAATAATTCCAATAACTAAGTCTTTCTGCTTTGATCAGCAGGTAGCTGCCATTTGAGAATCATTTTAGAGCCTCAGTTCTTCTTATAAAATAAAAACATATTTGTTGAAGTAGCTTCTATTTATTGAGACTTTTTCTATAAAACAGAATATCTAACTTTAGAATTAGTTCAGTAACAAAAGTGCAAAGAGTGAGAAAAATAGCTATTTGCTAATTATCCTTTCCTACTGTAATGCATGAATAGGCCAGGCCAATATGTGCGTAGAACACGTGCAAATGAACATGAAGGAGGCTCATTTCAATCTGCTATTGAGAATATGGACTTCAGGCATTTGGGAGAAAGCTGAATACAAGAAAAATCAAGTTTAACCTAAACTGTGGCATTAGTCACACCAGAGAGATATAAATAAAAGAGATCATAGATATTTAAGAAATTTAGGAGTGCCATTACAGGAAAAACATAAACTTTATGTTGCTCACCCTGACATCCAACTTTGCCTTTTTCTTGAAATATAGCGCCTTCACACAAGGAGAGATATGCGTCTTATGTATACTTACTTTGTAGATACAGAAGTTGAAATTAAATGACATTTTTGTTCAGTTAAATTATCTTTTTATATTTTCATTCCATTATTTTTTCAAGAAGCGTTTACTATATAAGTTTGGTTCTGGATCAGATAAGCAAAATGATATATCAGTAGCATTCTAAAGTCATTTATCATCTTTATCAATATAGTTACAGGGAAGTGGGAGAGCTGATGATGAAGATAACCCTTTAGTGGAAGAACTTAAAAACAAACAACTGGGCCCTGGCTGGTGGCTCAGCAGATAGGTGCTAGCCTGAGAACCCAAAGGTCTCTGGTTCAATCCCCAGTCAGGGCACATAACCAGGTTGCAAGCCAGGTTTCCAACCAGGTCTGTAGCTGGATGCAGGTAAAAGGCAACTACACTGTATTTCTCGTCTTCTCTGCCTCTCTTCTTTCCCCTCTCTCTAAAATTAATAAAATCTTAAACAAACAAACAAACAACTGTAAGTAGTATAAAGGCCCCTCTCTACTACATGATACCATGTAGTAGAAGGGTAACAAGTGAGTTCCTTGTCAATCACTGCAGGTATTTAAGTTGAGACTGGATGACAACTTGAACTGGTATAATTATATACATATTATACAATCATCTATATTTGTGTATATACACATGAATACATATGCATTAAATGTACATATATGCATATTTCTGTAAACACATTTATCTATATATGTATGGGGTGATCTTGGGGGAAGAAATAGGAGATTGGAGCATCACTGAAGAGCTGAAGTGGATGACTTCAAATGCCTCTATTTAGATTCCCCTTTATCAAGTATTTGGGGATTTTCAAACTTTGCTTCATTCTACAATTTAGAATAAAATTTTTTCATGGCTTTTTTTAGTTTGAAATTGAGCAAACTATTGTGAATTATTTTCCACTGCTGTATTTGTGATCTGATTTAAACCCTGGGTTCTAAATAGCAGCTGACTCCCTGAAGTCATCATGACCCCAAAGAACAGAACACAGTAGTTACTTCAGACCCAGGTCTAACTTCTTCTATCTGGGGAGCTGACTCCAGCGTGGCTAACAACACTTTTCAGATTTCTCAGCTTCTCCGGCTTTCTTATAAATATATTAATAAAGAGGACACATTCTCTTAAAAGAACTTTCATTATTTATTTTAGTTTTAAAGAGCACTGTACTTAAAAAAAAAATGCTGTGATGGAATTTTAAAATGTTTTGGGAAAAACATCTCCCCCCCAAATGTTTTGAACAATAAGAATATTTTTTAAAAACTGCCTTTTTATACTTAATTTTAACTTTTTTTGGAACAAAAGGAGAATATGTAAAGGCCCTATTCAGAGGAATGGCACATCTGGAACCCCGCATTTATGGTATTGCGATAATACTTGAGGCAGTGTTTGTTTAACAGTTAGCAATTGTACTTTAATGACTGGCATCCAATTGCAGAGAAAACACAGAAAAGGACAAAGGGACTGAAAGAAAGACTAACATAAACCCATACACTGTATCTAATCAGAGTGAATTACTGTGTCCACACTAATGTAATATGATCCTATCTTAAAATTGTTTTTGAATGACAAGCTTCCAGTCTGAGCTTTCCGGTATTATTCAAAAGCAGAGCTCAGCATGGATTGCAAAATACACTACCTATTTTATTTTTACAGAAAAACACAAAATTTCTATGCACATATGAAAGAAGCAAAAGACTGATTGACTAATTCTAGCATCAGGATGATTGATTTACGTACCGAGGAAGGGGATGGTAGAGGTCATAAGGCATGATCTGCTTGTATCCGTCACTGTTAGGAACAATAATGCCAACCCTCTGAGTAGAAGGTACACACAATAAAATAAACACTAAATAATTACATTATACACATTTTTTAGACAAATGCAAAACAACATTAATAAACGGTCTCTGAAAACAACACAAAAACAGTTCAATATCTTTATGCTAGCATATGGTTTAAGATGGGACAAGTTCTTTGAAAGGGCACCATTTACTATAATTAGTTCTCTGATCCAAGCAGGAAATACCACTGGCAAGGGTGGTGGCAAGAAAACTTGGCACCTCATTATTAACTATGATAAAATAAGCTCGTAAATGTTCTTTAAGCCCCCAAATTATACATCCTATGAGGTCATTATTATCATTATTAATGTTACTTCCAGATGCTCACCAAACAATTATAATTACGGTATCACTTCTAATGAAAGAGAGAGCTACATATGAGTATGTGCCTGGGACTTGACAATGCTACGCAATGTGTTACATAAACTAGCAAATAGGTTTCATCTCTTGGCAGATCTAAAGATTTTAATAATATCTGGAAAGCAGCCACTTGATTACTTTATAAAGGGACAGGAAATTGATGAATATAGTAGGTAACTATCAACAAAAGCAAGATCCCTACAAAAATAAAGGTAGGAAATTTAAAATAAATATCAAAGCTTTTTTTTTTGTCATCTATAAAATGTAATATAGTGTTAACTGCTATTGTAGTGGTGGTTGTGATTGCTGTGGCTGGTTGTTAGTGTATCTAGTGCCCTGAGAAACCTGTGCAATTTAGTGATAGAGACTAAAGAAGCTATAAGAAATGACGCAATAGTCTGCATGACTAATGGATTCATGAGAAATAATGTTATAGGCTGCATGGAAGGCCTTCAGGACTCCAAGGAGCTACACTAACCGACCTCACTGAATTCAACTAAAGCCTCCAATCGGCAAGACTTTCTTATTCCTGAGTTCCCTGGCTTGTGGAAGATTTATGACTCATGGGTCTTAGATAAAAAAAGGATAGTACAACAGACCCTCCATCAAGAATGGGAGACAGAGCTCAATGCACGGTCATCACCCTGGAGCAGAGTGTGGCAGGCATGAGCAGCAGGCACTTAACGGTGCAAATGGCAAATGACAGGAAGTCCCTCTTTTGAATCCTGAAGGAACTTATGTATTTATTCTATATGTATTCAAGGATGGATGAGTATATATTTATGAATATATAGCTATATTCAATATAAATATTTATATCTACAGTCAATATAAATGTTTATTTTATACTTATGTTAAATAAATTAAACTTGTTTTTTTGAAAAAGATTTTATTCATTATTTTTTAGAGAGACAGAAGGAATGGAGGAAGAAAGGGAGAGAAACATCAATGTATGGTTGCCTTTCACCTGCCTCCAGCTACAGACCTGGCTGGAGACCTGGCTTGCAACCTGGATATGTGCCCTGGCTGGGAATCAAACCAGTGACACTTGGGTTCTCAGGCCAGTCCTCAATCCACTGAGTCACACCAGCCAGAGCTAAAACTTGTTTTGATATAGAATGGTGTAGTATTTATTTTATTTTATTTATTTGTAGAGAGAGGGGAAGGGAGGGAGAATGAAAGGGAGAGAAACATCCATGTGAAAGGAACATCAATTGGTTGCCTCTTGCATGCTGCCCCGACCAAGGACCGAACCTGCACCCAGGCATGTGTTCTGACTGGGAATCCAACTGGTGACCTTTCACCTTGCAGGACAATTCCCAACCAATTAAACCACACCAGTCAGGTCTGATGTAGTATAATATATGTATCTTGCAAACCTGAGATTTTGGATAGACAAAGCGAACTGGGTATACTGTGGATCATAAAGAAAAAAAGAACAAAATGTCATATATGAAGACATGGACATCATAGAAGAAAAGAGGGAGTGATAAAGTGGGTACTTTCTGCCTTGGCTAGTGTGGCCAGTTGGTTTAAGTGTCATCCTGCAAACCGAAAGGTCATGGGTTCAATTCCCAGTCAGATCACATGTCTACGTTGTGTTTGGTCCCTAGACAGAGTACCAGAGACAGCTGATCAATGCTTCTCTCTCACATTGATGTTTCTGTTTCTCTCTTTCCCTCCCTCCCTTTTCTTTTCTTTAAAATCAGTGAGCATGTCTTCTGTGAGAAGTTAAAAAATAAAAGAGGGTAGTTCCAAAAAATAACTGAAAGATAAGGAGATATTAAAGAGAAATTAAATTGGAAAGAAAGTGGAAAACAAAGCTATGACTATAGATTTCTGTTCCCAGGAAGGACAACTACTGAGATACAAAATCACTTATTTATCTTATGTGACCAAATTTCCATGTTTACTGTATGAATTTTTGAACTTATTTGTATGACTCAATTTTTACACTGTATGCACATGTATTATTTATTATCCTTAAGTTACAGTGTTCATGAGACTAAATTTTGCTTTTTGAGGATGCTCAAAATCTCACAGCTTTAAGACAAGAATGGAATGAATACCAAGATTAAACTTTTCTCCCCATTCTTCTAAGTTAGAGAACCTTCTTATTATTTTCTTCCTTCTAATAGACAAGAAGTCAGGTGTGAAGTGCTAATCCTATTATAATCACATGATCTCCTTACAACAATTCTCACATCCAATAATTAAAGAAACGTTCTTTCTAAAAGAACTGTATTTTTATGAATTCCAACCTTCCAAAGTTCTTCTAATAACTTGGAACATAAACTAATAGTAGTTAATTAGGAAATAAATTAAATTGACTTTGCTGTTAATATTTTAGGTAACTCTAGTATGTCACATCAATTTTGAAATGCCAAAATGCATATCATTGCCTTTCTCATCTGAAAAAAATTTATAGCTATAATTTGTCATCTTCAATATTAGAATAAACTGTTGCAAATCTTTGCCAACTGATTTATCAGCTGATGATATTTAAGATGGAGGTAGTCATATTGAAGGAGGCAAGCTAGAAAAGAAAAAAGGGAATAAACAGGAATGTATAAAATTCAAGATGTTGAGTTTCACTTTCAACTGATTTAGAAATTACATTTTTGTTTAAACAAGGAGCCTTAAACCTGGATTCAGCAAAACTGTAGCTATATTTGTCTATGGCATGGGTCATTGTGAAGACTCATAAAATGACTCTATGGCACCTGTAAAAACATAAAGATATCAAAACAATGGTGCTCTGTCCAGTCCTATTCATGCATATTCTTGTGCATGGGCTCTGCTCTCTCTCCTGGGGTTCATGCCATGGCCCTGGCCTTTCACACACTGTCACAGAGGGGCAGGCAATGTTGCCTAAACTTAACTTTCTATTGCCTGCCTTTAACACACTGGTCATTTTTCTTAGGCAAAGTGTACATACTGAAGCATGATGAAAAAGAATGTCATTCAGGGACTTTAGGAAGTTCTTCCCATGTTTAGTCATTGATATGTATGCATATACATATGTGTGTATTCATTCTTACATGCATTCTGAATGTGTGCATGTGGTGAATGAGGCAAAAAAGATTTTAAAAACAATCACAAAAAGAAGACATAAGAAACAGTTGGTTTTGGGGTAAAACTACCTTCTCCATTGTCTTACCTATTTTGACTACTCATGCACTTCTTACACCAGGGAGCAAACTGATTCCTCTTAAATCTCTAATGCCAGGCATTGTTGGAGGAGAGAAGATGATGATGGGTGGTCAATCTAGACTCATGTGGTGTAAGTGGATGAAAGACAACACACCAGATCCTCTCAAGACATACTCCTTGCTGAACAGGCCAATGGTAGGAGAGTGTTTCAATGCTCTGATAGGCTCATGCAATGAATACCAGGCAGTATTGAACCCTGATGCCTTTTGGACCACTTTTAAAGTCATGGAAAATGTTCAAAGGTAATGTCAATTTAAAAAATTCAATATAAGCCCTGGCTGGTGGCACAGTGGTTAAGGCGCCGGCCTGCGAAACCCAAGGGTCACAGGTTCGATTCCCCAGCCAGGGCACATAACCAGGTTGCAAACCAGGTCTCCAGTCAGGTCTGTGGCTGGAGGCAGGTGAAACTCAACCGTACATTGATGTCTGTCTCCCTCTCTGCCTCTCTCCCATCCCCTCTTTCTAAAAATAATGAAATAAAATCTTAAAAAAAAATTCAATATAAAATAGAATGTACATATGCCACCATGTGTTCATGTACCATCTATACATTTTCATAAAGTCTATGTATGTGTGCAAAGGTATGTGAGTACATATCTGTGTGTATATACATCACACATATGTATACAGGGATATATTAGAAAAAGTCCAAAAACACTTGTTATTTCCTGGTGTTTCAATTATTGGTGCTTTTGCTTTTTTCTTCTTCTCTCTTTTTAATGTACCTCTTGCTTTTCAACTTTTATATAGTGTACAGTAACAGGAATTAGAATATTCAAGTAAAAACAAAATTCAAACCTGAGAAAGTGTAAGACAGAGACATTTGGAAATATAAAATATAAATGAGTCTATCATCTCAAATTCTATGTGTTACTTAAAGATTATTGAGTCTTTGTCCTGAAATCATTTCAGAAGCTACTTTAGAACAATATCCCTGACTTGAAAGGTCAAGCCACGTGCAAGCTGATACCACTCAGCTGTAGGATTTATATACAGTGATAAATCTCTCTCTCCAAGAAAAGTCCTACCACTAGAACTAACTCAATGAATGCCTAATTTGCGGGGTTCTTTTTAATAATGGGAATGAACTATAAGGAGTCCCTTTCTGGTTTCAGCTGTCCCTTTCAGTGACTTTCCCAGCACCTCTGGCCTCATTTCTGACTGCCCGGCAGCTGGATCTGCTCTAGGTTTGTCGAGCTCAGAGCATCTAGACAATCATGATCTCCTCCTGCAACCTGCTTTTCCTGTGATCTTTTTTACTTTTCAGAGTGCTGCCATTCTCCCATCCACCTAAGTTAGATATGAGGGGGGACATCTTTGCTTCGTCTCTTTCCCAAGAGACACTCAGTTCTTCCAGCTGCAGAGTCTGCCAAATACCTCTCCTCGTGCCCTAAGTGTGGGCTTCCCAAAGGTCCGTCTGCCTTCAGGCATTGCCTCTACCAGTCCAGGCTGCTCTTTGCTGTCATAGCAACTAATGCCTTACTTCCCAACTCAGAAGTTTTCAATGGCTCCATATACCTAATGAAACTTCTCAGTCAAGTGCTGTCTCTTCTAAGACTGACCTTATTTTCCCTGTCAACATCTAGCCAGATATTCTCTTGTTCTCTTCCAAACGCCCATAGCACTAACTCTTCTCATGACTTTTAAACTTTGCACTAACTTCTAACTAACTATGAATAAGTTTTTTTTTTAAACATCAAATGACAGAATCCAGATTGGTTCTTTACCATATATCTTAACACATTGCTCTGTGCAGAGGCAATTGGTAAGTATTCACTCAATAGTCATGCCATTGGTTGCACACTCAAAAGCAAGCAGTACCACTACCATCCAGAATCAAAGCAAACAAACAGAAACGAGGTTAAAGAAACTCCCAAACTGCACCTCACTGCACATCTTTAGTCCCCTTGCTTGCCTTTCACTACTTCTGCAACGCATGTGAGGGAGGGTAGTTTGGCAGTTTAGAAAGGCAGCCCTGGCAGGCACAGGTGATTGGATGGTCTGAGGCACAGAGAGGATGGATTAATGGCAGCTGTGCTTCTAGCCTTCTTGGCTTAACTCTGTCTCTCTTCCATTGGCTCTCTCCCAGAAATAGCCATGACAGCTTGATAAAAATCATCCCTTCCTTTCCTGTCTCATGCACGTGTCCTTCTGATACCACACTTTTTTGTAACTGTACAATCCAACTTCTCTAGGGCAGTCTTGGGGCTCAGACTCCAGTCAATTCTTCTTTGCTTTTGCCTTGGTACCAAGCAGGGAACTTGGCACAGATCAGGTATGCAATTAAAAAATGAATGAAATGGTGGGTGGTGGAAGGAATTCTGGCACAGAAGAGAGCAGTTCATCCTCTCCTGACAACTCCAGGGCAATAAAAACCAAACTCTTTCTAAATAATAGTTTAGAAAGGGGCAAGAGAGAAGTAATAAGTTGGAAGAGACACAAGCGTTTGCTTTTTCATGAGTGGCAGAGCTCTAACATGCCTGTCCCCTTCGTGGTGGCTGCTGGGGGCAGACATGAGAGCTTTGTGGACCACAGATTGAAACCCACTGAAGTAGGTGATCATTAGAAATCTCTCTACTCTGTGATTAGAAAAACACTCTATTGCACTTTAATTGAAAAACATTTTCTAGATCTTCCATTGAGTTCTTCTTTGAGAGAACATGGCATAGATCCCACATGAATTACATGACAATGTTTCACCGCTGGTTTAGGGGGTTTATTAGCTGCACACTGGGATTGCAGGAGATGCCAATTACCTTAATTTTTATGGGTTTTGTATGTATTTAAAAATCTGATAAATATCATCTAATTTCATAAAGATATTTCCTAGGGATTTCTGTCTTTTATTGTAAAAATAAGAGTTAAGGAACTACCTTTTTGATTCTTTTTCTTTCATGGAGAAGAAAGCTGATTTCTAGAGTTTACAAGTTTCTCTCTCTGAGGTAACATTAATATTATCATAGTCATGATCTTAGTCATAATAGCTGCAGCAACTAACATTTATTGAGTGCTTATCATGTGTCAGGCACTCTGCTAAGCTCTTTAAATGTATTGTGCCATTTGTTTCCACATGACAGCTCTATAAGGTTAAGAACTGTTATTATCTTTGCTTCATAGGATGAAAAAACTGAGGCTCAGTGTGAAGAGGTAATTTGTGGAAGGCTGCTCAGCCAGCCGTGGCAGAGCCAGGAGCCCAAGCCAGGTTGCTTTTCTCCAAAACTCCCCTCCTAACTACCAGGCTGCCTCACCACTGGACTAGTCAGGCTCCTAGTTAGTGTGACCAGGTTTTTACTGATACATGCCTGCTACACATTCTGCCTCTCATGATGTTGATGATTTATTTCAAGCTGCATCAGGATTCAATTCTGAGATTTTGTTCATAATTTGGTCCCTGGCCAGGATGATTGATACAATTTTCTGTCAAATTAAATATGGCTGGGTGAAATAAATCCATTGGAACTTCCAAAGCACTGCTGTGTGGGGCATACAAGTTTGGGCATTTGCTTAGGACTGTAGCTGTGAATTCTTTGAGGGCAAGGGCACCTGGAGGCAGTTTCAGCTAGATTTGTTTGCTAATGATTGAGACATGATGGTGTGATGAGTAAGAGTTTTTTTCCACTTGTCCAACCCTTGCCAATTTAAGCCCTCTTCAGACAAAATCAGAAAAAGTGGTTCTCTGATCTTCTCACAATGTCTGCACAACGACACCCAGAGAGCTTAACAGTCTTACCAGTCTCATAGACTGAGATACATAGGCCAGATGTAGACTATTTTACATTTAAAGTCACTCTGACAATACAAAGTGCTTATTAGCTGGCCTACAACTATGCCTTTTCAGTTGTTGATGAGGCATAGGCATTCATTTTGGTTATATGATTGACTTTACCCTTCACCCAACAGGCAAAAATGGTACATACAATTGCAAAAATCAGCAGGCACTGCATTTGAAAAAAAAAGCCCCAGATATAAGACTGAGCTATGACTGATGTGGGAAGCACAAGACAGAATATTACATTTGATTAGATCTCAAGTGTCTTAGCTACTTGGGAAAGGGCTCCTACTCTAGTACTACATTAATGAGCAGAAAAACAAGTTAAACATGTAAGTGGCTCCCTGACACACAGAAGGGCATGCCTCTGGACTTCTGGGAGTGCCCAAGTTAGCATACCAGCAGAACATAGGCTACACTGTGCATGGAGAACATATGATAGGATTAGTGATGTCATAGCTGCAATTCAACAGTGGAAAGCATTCTTAATTTTAGCTAAAAGCCAATAAATTTTAACTTCACTTTCTCTTTCTTCCCATTATAAGCATTAAGATTTGGTTTCTTTTCTGAGAACTTTTAGGCTAGGAAGCAAAGCATTTTATCACTTTGTAAAAATGACTGCATAAATCAGCAAAGAGCAACAAAGCTCTCTTGGGATGGAACTACTGGTTGCCAGGTAGGCTCAATTGTTGCTCTGTAATGTAAGGGACTCAAATTCCTGTCTTAGCAAAATGTCAACTCATTCCATGTCATGAACATACGAGCCTGCTTTAGAGTAGTAGACACCAAGAACACTGAATTCCAAGTGTGCATTGTATACAGTATAATTTCATCTGTTATGCGCTATAGACAATATTAAAAATATAGCAAAAGCTTTAACAGAGTTATCTGTGAGCACTGGAGATTATTAGTGAATTTTATTATTTTTGTAATAGCCTTTTAATTCATCAACACTTCTAAGTTAACATTAACAATCAGAAAAAATCCATTAAAATGCAAAATTATTTTGAAAACAATAGGCTAGATGTCCATGATCTTTTTAGCCCCGAGAACCTCTAGATGAACCAATCCACAACCATGGAAGCCAGTGGAGGTTGTTGGTGAATGAATGAATGAATGATGTTGTTCATTAGTTCAAATATACAATATTTATTTTAAAGCAAATTAATGACACCAGTGAGGCTATTTGATAAATAGAAAAATTGGATATCAAGGCTAATAGCCAATGGTGGTCATATTGTTTGTTTTTGTTATGGACATGTACTAATGAAAAATTCTCATTATCACAGAGAAGTAGTTGCTAATGGTAATAGTTTTTATAGCTCATCTTGCAATCTTAGGAAACTTAATTTTTCAATGAAACTGACATAACTGAAGAACTTAAAGATGCGGACAAAAAGCATTTACTTTGGTATACTATTTTTACAGTTGTTACAACAATTTTTAAAACAGCTCAAATGAGTTAAAATTAGTTTGATATGTTTGAATACCTTTGTGAGTTCTTGTTTAGGTAGTTCAAATACAGTGTATAAAAAGAAATTTAACAAAGCAACTCTGTGGAACAACAGGTTCTGTAAACACAGTTTGAAAAACTAATTTAATGCAACAAATAATTTTTTACTCCCACTTTGTGGAGGAGAAAACTGAGGCCCAGAAGGGTAAAATAATAAATGTGGAGTTACAAATTTAATTATTTAGTGACCTTTTTGCTGTCTGTGTTTCTTCCAATCTTGACAGAATAAACATGGCTTTCTGAATGACATTTGTTTTCAAATAATATATAATAGGCCCAAAATCCTAGTCTAATACATATAAAGTGAACAAAGATCTCATTGGCTAGATAAAATAAATTTCTTTTGAAATAAAAAATTATGTGACTTCATTTGTACTAAGATTGTCTATGTTTTTCTTTTGGGGGCTTTTAATTTTGGATACAAAGGCATTAGTTTAATATCATTGTGTCACTCCTGATTTTACTATTAGACAGTTAAATCTGTAGTTAGCAAACTGTTCCTTCCTCATTTGATTCTGCTATGTCTGATGAGAGGGCAGACCTATTCTATAGTCTAATTATCTTCTTTTCTCAGAACATCACTACTTCTTATTTCTTCTTTGATTTCAGAAAGGCTGCTTTGATCCCAGGCATGAAAATGAGTTCAATGAGTTTCACAGCAATCCTGAAGGAGCATATCTACATTTCCTAAAGTAGATTCTTCTTAAACTTCTTCTACTGCTAAGTATTAATTTTTACAGCTTTGTTTAATTACTTCCAAAATAAAAAGCAGCTTCCTGACATGTGCCTCTACCTTATTTTTTCTTTCTCCTTTTCTTTTTTAAATAGCCACCTGTCCCAACATTTATACATGTACTGTATTAAATGTTTTAAAATAACAGGATGCAGAAAAAGCATACATTTTACAGGCAAACTTCTTTCAATGTAGAATGGCCTTTTGCTTTTGGATATTAAGAAACAGGCCACAAATATTGTTGCAACAGAGAATATAGGTAAAAACCAAATTTACATGACTTTTTCCCAATTTTAAACATTTTTTAAAGATGGTTAACATAATGCTTTTGTTTTACAACTGTCTTCCACGGTCATCTCTGGTTGGAGTGTTGTTTTGTTTTGTTTTGTTTTTTTTTTCCCAGTAGGAGAAAGCTTTATGCAGTTGTGGGAGTGAATTCCTCATTTCTAGAAATACACACACATTTTTATGGAAGTGCATATAAGACTTTCAAAGTCTCCTATGAATGAGCCAGCCTGTCTGAACTGGAATAACCATTCTTTTCATGCACCAGTCCTTCTGGTATAGATATGGATAAAGATGTATAATAAGTAGAATAATTTTAAAGTAGGGTTGAATTACATTAGGTATAATTATTTTGGCTAATAATACTTCATACCTTAATGTTTCCAAAATAAAGACATCTAAGCAAACTTCTGATACCTCATTCAATTTTTACACCATACACAAATGGTAATACATAGCTTTTTTTGTGTAATACGAGCTAGATTAACCTGCACCTGAATTATATAATTATAAAATGTCTATTATTTCTATTTCTTGGATAAGAACATGTCATTGTGAGTTCATTTTCATGAGTTAGGTATATGAAATAGGCACTTTCACATCACGTGTAGAATTTAGAATTCATGAATGTAGGCAGAAAGAGTACAGGTAAACTTGAAAAAGCAGAAAACAAAAAGCAGAAAGTAAATTTGCATTACCTACACTTCAAAGATAGAATGACTTTCATCCACATTGCTCATGCATTCCAAGTTTTGTTTCATGCATATGTATTTGGTAAACTATGCTTTTAAAAATTAACATTGAGGTATTTCGCAGAAATCAAAGGAGCTTGGGAAAGAATTATTTGCCTTTGGGTTTTGTAGGTGAAACATTTTCTTATACCCTCTCATATATTGGGGATGAGTAAGCTAATAAAAAGATTTACCAGGAAGTGTTGCAACTACAAAGACAAATACTATACTCATGACAAGATTCTTGACTTGTACTGCTATGACTACTCATCTGAGACATTTCACTTGTCAGTCTGATGCTTGATCCTGCAAATAATCGAGGGCCAATTATGGTTTCCAAAAAGCAAATATGTGAAAGTGTTAAGTGTCTTTTTAAAGCTCCTAATAAAAAAGGCCTTATAATTTTTTGACTGTTGGAAATAAGTCCTGCTTTCTCTTTAATAATGGCTAGGCTGAGTTTGTTCAACTATAGAACTATTCTAAGACTCGTTTTGATTCTTGTGAAACAGTATGGAAAATGGGTCATCTGTGACTCTGAATGGCTCTGCTGTGATCATGTCACCAATGAGGGGACCGAGTTGAAATGGAAGAATCCTGAGAACATTGTGCCATCACATTTGTACAGTCCACTGGCCCAGACATTGTTAAGAAGTGAAACAAGTAACCATAATGGAAAAATCAGAAGAGAAAATGACTCATAGTGCTTCACTGTAGCTTTATGAATGGAAAATCTGTAGACCCTGGGATGGCATCAGATAGCCACAAGAACAAAGAGCATGGGTACTGATAACAAACACATGGTTAGGAATAAATACTACACAGCGACAATTATTTTAATTAAAAAATTAATTTAAGAAGCTTATTTGATATTTTGTTTATGTTCACAATAGATGAACTGGTAAATTTGACTGACCTGGCTGGACAAGGATCCAAGTTGCACTCCTGAAGTTTGGGCTTGGGTTTGATGTTCTCTGGGTAATAGTGACAGTATTGATCAGCAACCACACGGTTGCTCCGGAGGTCATAACACTCAGCCGATGTCAGCTGGTAACCTGCAGTATCAAATCATACAGGTGAGTTTAAAGGCATATGTCAATATAACTTCTTTATGTTTTTTTGCCATCTCATATTCAGGAAATTCTTTCCCAATGTGCCATTTTGAAGACAAAAGACATAAATGGGAAACTCATTAATTTTTATAGGCCTCAAATACTGTGTTTTTCCCATCAAATCATACTATAGAGCTTATGTATAAGAGCATAACTAGCTTACAAGAGACTGTCATAAGGATTATTCTTATTAATTTGTTTTGTATAATCTAAAAGTCTAAAATGGATTCTGTATCCCGAAAAGTATTTATTTACTAAAGCTCTCATACAAGAATGCAAAATTGACTCTACTGTACATGGGGTACCTCAAAGAAAAATTTCCAAATAAATAACCCCCAATACCGCTCCCCTTGGTCAAAGGAGGGCATGGAATATAGCATATGATTAGGTCCTGCCAGCTGCCTGACATCATTATTTTTGCCTAAATTAACCTGGACAGGGTTAAACTGAATAAATGGATGATTAAGACCTTAATAGTAGCCATCATGAATCCCAAAGTTTCCTACAGATTAAAAAGAAACGCTAAAAAATATCCACCTGTGTAATTTCAGCTTTACCTCAAATCCTTTGTCATTTCTCTTTAAGCTTTTAGCCAGTATTTTTTGGTTGCCATGCACAAATTTCCACTTTTTAGAGAATCCTCTTAAAAAACAAATAGCATTGGTAATAATTTTATTTATAGTATGTTATTATTTTATTTTTGTATCTGCCTCTTTCTTGTGGATTTCTGGTGGGGTACTGATGGGACTTAGATTCTTGGGGTGAAAAATAGATGTACATAGATATTTTTTAATTAGATTTTTTGTCTCATTCTAAGCCTAATGAACACCAAAATACATGCTTTCTAGCATGTGGTTGAATTTTGTTGCTAAATATGTGTTAGAGAGGCAGATTTGGAGTATTTAAAAGTCTTGCAAAATTTTTTAGGAAATCAGATGGATGTTTATAAACCAGATTTTCTGGCTTAAGGCTCTTTTCTCCGACCACCCACAAAAGTTAAATGTTCATTAAAGACCTAAATAAAGACCTTTCAACAATTTCAGTGTAAAGATGAAAAGCACAGAAAGTTAATGGGTAAGAACACATGTTCCATTTAGTTTTTTGCTTTATAAGAAAATCAAAGACCAAAATGATACTTTATCCAAGTAAATATGTATAGCTTTAGTTTTTAATTACTTTATACTCAAAAGCCAGTAAGTTTATGATAAGCTAACCATTTAATAATTTTCCATAAAATAATTTTACTAAAGAACAAAATTATTAGGTAGTAAGTAAAATGTGAGAATAAGCAATAAGTAAATTATTAATTTGATATTGTGATTCTTAGAAATCATAATTTGTCAGCATAAAATGTTGCTTTAAAGCTATTCTAGAGTATGTGAAATGAAAGTTTAAAACAAAAACTAAGTAAGTGACCAAAATGGTCAGATAATTGTGTTTTCTAAAGTTTCACAAGGTATTTGGAAATAGCAATTCTTTACACTTAGCAAAATGGTCAACCAGTTGAATCTGAATCAGAAACATAAAAGGGGGCCCTGGGCTGGTGGCACAGTGGATAAGGCACCAGCCTGCAATCCCAAAGGTCACTGGTTTGTTTCCCCAGCCAGGGCACATAACCAGGTTGCAAGCTAGGTCTCCAGCCAGCTCTAGCTGGAGGCAGGTGAAAGGCAACTATACATTGATGTTTCTGTCCCTCTTCCTCTCCCCCCTCCCCCTCAAAATAATAAATAAAATCTTTTTAAAAAATGAAAAAAAAGGAAACATAAAAGGGGATTTAGAGGTAACTTCTTAAGTAGTTTTAAAACTGTAGTCCATGAAGTTTGGTCTCCTTATCTTACATCTTCATTATGAGCAGTATGTATTCTGGGCTTCCAAGTAAGGATTTTTTTTTTTGAAGAAAGGGTTTGATAGCTCAAAACATTTGAAAACCACTCATGGTTCTACTTCTTCCCTTACATGTGAAACAAATAAAAACAAAGTTGGAGGAATATAAATGAATTTAACATTGATTTCCTTATTATATAGCAAGCCATCGTCAAGGTTACTGAAACTACACTCCAACAGCGGCTGTATGTGAAACTGGCATAGTGGATATGTTATTGAAGTGCTACTTCTCTCAAAACATGGTTTTCATTTAAAAAGGGAAGAAGAAAAATATTTTTTCTCTGATTTCTCACTTTGAAACCATTTCCTAGGCTGGTCATTAATAGGTGAATCAAAATAACATACTCCCATGAAACATAAACACCATTGGCAGTTCACTTTTTTTTTTTTTTTATAAATTTTATTGTTGTATTACATCCATCTCTTTTTTGCTCCCCTCTGTCCCCCTTTGCTCCCCTCTGTCCCCCATTTCACTTTTAAACAAACTTTCAATTCAGGGTATATGGAGCAACTGGAAACACAATTTTATTGAAATGCTTATGATGCTGATAAAATAGTTATTCAATAATCAAGTTAAAAGCACTTGATCTATTTTTGATTCCTTTTATTGCCGTATAGGATCTGATATGCAGTGGTTTGTTCACATCATGTAGGTGTGGACTACACAGCCAAAGAAGAATTATATGTGTTCTTTACTGTTTTTAAAACATTAATGGATAATCATTTATCTTCATTTCGAGGTACCATCCTTCTTTTTTCTTGTCAAAATATAATCTAGTGTTACCTCTTGGATTAGTTACTTAAAGCCAGCCAATTAACAGGCTTTCATGAATATGGGGCCAGAATTTATTACACATACTCATTTTTAAAGGAATATACATACAATTTTACAACCATAAATTACCAAAACTTTAAAAAATGATAATCCACAAATACTGGCTCAGTTGAAAATTAAACTAAAATATTTGTAGACTGCTCATTACCATTCTGGAAAAAACTTGGGTAATATATGCCAATAACCACAAAAATTCTGAAACTCACTCTTAAGAATTTACTTCAAGTAAATAATTTCAAAGGAGAAAAGTACTTAGGTATTAAGTTATTCATTACAACAGAGAATTTTAAGTGAACTAAATAATCTTCTGTAGGGATATGTCTAAATAAATTATGAAATAATTCAAAGAAATTATTATGTAACCTTTATAACTATGAAGAGCAGAAAATGAGGGGAGGGGTACTTTTTCCAGTAGCACAAAATGCTGTCCATATTGCAGATGTGATGGGGCTGAGGCAGAAATGCTTCTGGTGACTTCTCAAGAAAGATGAATAAGGCAAGTGGCATTTCTGTTACTGTATGGATAATGAGGTAGAGTTGAAAAATAACTGTGCCTCAGTCTACAGTAGAGTGACTTTGTCCCCCTGATAATAAAGTATTTCCTTTAATTAAATTAATCTCTGATCCTTTTCAGATGCATCATGTTATGCTAGGCCACATACTCTTCACTGGATTCCTGAATAAGTTCAACCAGATGAGTAGTTTACTCCAGACCATGCCATAGCCAAACTATATTTCTTGTCCTGTCCTTCCATGGAATCAAGGAAAGAAGTAAAGACTGTTTCTTCTAATGGGGCTCTATAGATAGAAGATATGTGTGGTGCAACTAGATTGAGGTATCTGCCTTACAGAAGAGCTAAAGGATTTGGTCCCATTCAGAAGAAAGGATCTGAATTTCTTCTCTGCTGAAGTGACTCTTACAATAGCCAAATCTTCCCTCATAGAAGCCAACAATTCCCAGGCTAAGTGAACAACACCTTTACCTCCTCCACAGGTTGCTGAGCAAGGAAAGAAATCCGTCTCCCTCCATCGGTGGATGATAGGCTGATAGAAGATGAACTGGACTGTACTGTTCGCAGGCCCCGAGTTGCGGATCTATAGGAGACAACAGCAAAGTAGAGCAACTAGTGCAACAGGGAGGTGCTCTCTGGGTCCCTAGCAACTTTGAACAAGAAAGTATGGTGGTCGTGATGGCCGCTGGCTACGTGAAGGACTGCTTCGGGAGAGAAGTGGCAAGCAACAGCCATATCACCCATCTTACCATTTCACCAGAGAATGCTTGTTGCCTAAGCCATCACTGTCATCACCTTCCTAGTTCTGTTATGATTCCAATACAATCATATCCCAAGTCATTTAATTCCTCACCCTCTTTTGTTTCCAACCTCTCTAGTATATCAGCTAATTTAAAATTATGTGGATTTTAAAATGTAGGATCAGAAAGAGAGACAACCTGTTCTAAGAAAATTTTAAATGGTATGTGCTGCAAAAAATGAGACTCTGTCTTTAGTTAAGAAAAATAAGAGGTAAAGAATTAAGTGGCTCTTCTCACTCAGAGACATACATGGAATTTCCTGACAACTTGATGATTTACATATTTTAATGTGCAAAGTTACTGAATGGAATCTTGCTAAAATGCAAATTCCTGGGCTCAAGCCCAGAGATCCAGGCAATTCGGATGTAGATAGTCCAAGAACCAAACTTTGTAACACCAACTTACAGTATAAAATAAAATACATCAGATAAAATATGCACTTAGGGAAATTATAACTCCTTTGATTTTTTTGAAAAGAGGGCATGTGAGGCAATAATTCTTTAATGGCTCTTAAAAGTATGTACAGTGGTGAGAGAACATACACTGAAAGAAGAAAAAGGTACCCAACAAGGAACAATGCCTTGATTTAATGAAGACAGAATGACATGTGATACAATAGTCCAAGGGCAAAGCCTGGACTATTTGTTGTACTAAAGGAAGGTTCATGGACAGCTGAGAGGACCATTTCCTACTCCAACTCTATTACAGAAATAAGATAGGTGTCATCAGCTGAATCATGTGGCCGAGGTCTTTGTTAATGCTTTTGAAACTTATATGGTCCCAACTTCCTTTTATCCAGCATAAAGGGATGGATTCAACCTTCAAATTTTAAAAAGAAGATAGCCTTATTTTTCTCAATTTAACAACTGGATTAAACACCTAAGAGGTATACAGGATAGCAGGGACACTGAAGAAATGGAACACATCCTAACCCCTAGATTGGTGTTTGGAGTTTCAATGACAATATGGAAACATTCTCCAGAAAATCTGAAAGAGCTGTGAAGAGGAAAGAAAGAGAAAAGCTATGGAACACTCATATTGTGTTGAGGTTCTGACCCATGGTACATATAAGGTTTTCCTAATTAGAATAAACAGTGACACAATTCCCCACTCTAAAGCGAAAAATAACTGAAGAAATACAATGTCTTTCACAAAAGGGGAGCATGGCCTACAGATAAATATTTTTTCAGCCCTGTATGTCAGATATAGGGTATCTAATTGCTTGCTTAGGGATGTAGTATTAATCACATTCTTTGGAAGGCTTTAAAAAAAAAAAGCCTATAGCTCTCTAGAGATGTGTGGTTATCATGCTGGAAAGCTATTAGAAGAAGGCTCTCATTTGAACACAAGCTCTGTGAAAAATAGAAAGTCCAAAAAATTTGTTTAGATCTTGAAAGATGAATTGTTTAGCAAGGGTTCCTTTTAGGATGCTAAAAATTAAACTAAGTCCTGATATGTGTGGCAGGGATCAAAATGAGCAGGATATAACATCAAAGTACTTGGAGAAACTTTGTTGTTGTCCGGGCTTATGGACCCAGTCTTTTTCTCAGCTCCCTGTTAGTTACCAGTAAAGCACCTCATGCTCTAAGAGGAAGCAATGAATGACAAGGAGATCCAGTGTCAAGGGAGACGGTAACTAAACATCACTTTAAAGGGGGAAGGATAACAAGCAGCTTTCAAAAAATATTGTTCTTAATTTAATGCAAGTGATGTATAAGGACAATAAATGCTGATACTGGATGTCCAGATTTGAAAAGATTAAACACCTAGGATCCGGAGGAGAATAACAGAAACACTGAAGAAACGGGGAACTGTTAACTCCCAGTTAACATTGCAATCTCTCCCTTCTCTGTCATTATCTTCTTCCTTTAACAACATCTATACCTACCCCAGTAGTCAGCACTAAATATATTCCTACCTGGTGCAGTGTACATTTTATTTCTATTAAATCTAATCTTAAAACTACTCTGTATTATCTTTCACATTTGCATTACAATGAGAGAAATGAGGCTCAGAGAGGCTAAGTGTCTTGAAGGCTACCTAGCTGGGGAAAAAAGAGTTGGGGTTTGAATTCAGGTGTGCCTGGCTCTAAAGCAGCCATTCTTTTCATGGTACCAAGCAATCTTTATTAGTACTGGGAAGATACAGTAGGCATTTAACTTTAGCAGTACCCTTGAACCTCTCTTCTCATTATGCTCTTAATTTTCCATTTTATTTTATTTCATTTATTTATTTTTAAATTTAATTCTATTGTTGTATTACATCCATCCCCTTTTTACTCCCCTCTGTTCCCTTCCATATAATTTTCCATTTTAAAGTAGAAAAAAATGTTTAAAAATAAAGAGGCTAACCTAATGTCTAACTTTGAAGGCCTAATTATTGTTTACACAGGTGAGTCCCTGTGTCCCTTTTACAGGTTTGATTAATTCTGGGATGCTGGGACCATTGTTATCATTAGCTCTGAAGTCTCATAAACCCGACATGCTTAAAAATCAGGTCCTGGTATGAAAGCTTCAGTTTGACAGATTAGAATTTTGTTTAAAGAAGCTAAATACATCTGGCATAAGTAATTTCCATTTCCTCCAGTTAATAAGCAAAAAGAATGTTCTAAACCAAGCTTTTCTTCTTGTAATTTAAATGATTCAGTGTTTCTAGTTCAATTTAATGACTTCTCACCTTGAGAGCAAAGGAGACAAAAACTGGTCACTTTCCATAGTGATTGATCACACTGTTGTAACAGAACCGCAGTATGAGTGTGAATGTGGGTAATGGTTCAGTTTTAAGTCCATGTAAGAGTCAAAGGAATTGAGGAGAAATTTCAAACACATGAAAGATATCAAGTACAAAAAGCCTCTCCCAGATGAGGCACTACTAAATGCCATACCTTTTCCTTCTCAGATGGGAAAAGTGTTAGTTGTGAACCTTGGAATGTTCCTCAACTAGGTTCCTTTCTCTCCCTGATGTAGAAATTTCCCCCCCAGAAAGGTGAGTGGGGGGCTGGTACTCAGAGGTCCTTTCACTTTCCCTCAGCTGCAGCTGAGTTGCTGCTTTGGCCTGAGGAGGACAGAAGGGAGAGGGAGTGGAGGGCTGCCTGTGAGAGCCTGTGAGCTGGGACCCACGATGATGTTCAACTTGGCCACAGTGGTCTCAGGGTAGCCAGGGATGTCATGACCAGGTTGTGCTTGAAAATGGTAGAAATCAATCAATATGCCTGCTCAAAAGGGAATAAAATGGGAAACAGGTGAATCTGTTTATTAAATGCCTCTGTCTACTATATTAAATTTGGGGCTATTCAAGTGGTTGACAGTGATAGTGATTCCTCAAGAAACTGTAAAAATACTTTATAATGCTTTTAAGAGCTTTCAAAATATGCATCAACAATAAGGTCTTCCTTAGAGCACTTAAATATTTATAAATATTTAATGTTGATATAATTGTTATTTTATTGCCTTTCTCCTCCATAGTCTATAAATTCCATGAAGGCTGGCAACATTTATCTTGCTCACCACCATTTCTTCAGCATCATCTACAATGTTTAGCACATAGTAAGTGTTCAAACAATTGTTGAGTAAATGAATGCATGAATGAAAAATGCATTATATAGTGTCATGATACTATTTGTGACAAATTCTTAGAATAATTTTCATCTTTATATATAGATCTATCAGTTTTCTTGAAGGTGTTATTGATTACTTCTTGTTGATAAAATTGATAAGGCTAACAAAATGTTGCTAAAGTTCATGAAAAGGAACAGTACCATTATAACACAACCTTCACCCAATAGTACTTCCCACCCTCCTTTGATGGTAGAGTAGTAGAGTGGAATGGGCTTGTAAAAATGAGTTTGACACCCCTGGTGTGGGGGTACAGAAGGAGTCACTCCAAGATGTTTCTCTGAGGTATATGGATTTTGAATTAAAGGCAACTGAGACCATGCAGGCTCAAAGAAACTCCTGTGTAATGCCACAACTACCTAAAAAATTAAATTAGGGGCTATATCCCTAGTAAGAGATTATCAAAGATAGCCTTTGACCTGTCTAAATGGCAGGAAAACTATTGTTTACTGAACATTGCTCTTCTTTTCATCCTGAAATGACCAACCCCACCAAAGCTCCTGGGTGCCTTATCCTATCCTTAGTTCAGAATGCCATGTATATCTCATTTTAACTTCCTGTTTCTGAATTGCTCATGTATTTGGGGCCTCTGGCTATTACATGTATGTGAAGTTCCTATACATACATATGTAATTAAATTTGGTTATTTCCTCTTATGCATCCAATCTGCCTCATGTAGATGTTGTTATTAGACCAGCTGATAAAAATTATGAGGGTAAAGTTTCTTCTCCCTCACATAAGAGACCCAGTTAGAAATTAAGTATATTGTAATGAACTCAGTTCTAAACTCTCAGACTCTATCAGTATAAAGAAGCATATTTATTGGGGTAATTGCTACCTGTAAAAGTTGGGTGAGAAAAAGAATCACTGTGTATTACATACTTCTTTTATTTCCTACAGTAATTTTTTTCTCTCAAGAGTGTTGGGTTTACAAAAGTGATTTTTCCTTTGTATGAGCACAGGTGACAGCTCTGGTGTGGCTGGGAGGAAGGGCAAAATCAACCTGGGCTTAAACATTCATCAAACCTCAGCCTCCAGTGGAGAAAAGAATTGATTATTTGAATCTTACCTAAGATTCACAGCTGCCCAAGTCTCACACAGTCTTTCTTAATCACATTAGCCTGTAGCAAGTGTGTGTGTATATACATACATATATATATATATATTTATATAAATGTATCTTTTACACTGTTCATTTTATTTTATTGCTGCATAATATGCATAATTTCAACATTTCCTATCCAGCCTGCTACCTTCTAAATGGCATTATAATCTAGAAAAAGGCAGATACCATATTTAGGTGTGGAATTATGTACAGGGTTATGCTCAAGAATGTGCAGAAAGGAATATGAAGGTATCATCTCTGACTAATACTCTCAGTGACACAAATGGAAACCATGGCATTTCCATGTCTGAGACTACTCAACCAGACTACTTAGGCAGCAATTAGAATGATGTCAATCTTTCTAACCAAATCCCCCAACTATAAAAATTAATATATCTACTAAATTATTCTCAGTAGAAAATAACTGTTCTCCAATTAGCAGTGCTTGAATTGTAAGTGTTCTTAGATCTAAATATGCTTATTGTTTAATATTCTGTTGTGTATTTCCGCTACTTTGGTAGCTTAGATACTCTCATCAGTCACTTTTCTATCTATCTAATATAGCTTTCTTCTTAAATTTTAAACATGGGTACAAACTAAACATGTATAAATACACCTAAGTTGCTTGTACAAGTAGAGCTAAGTTGGAAGTTCTAAGAAAGAATAAACTATAACTGAAAAAGACCCTCTCCTATCTGGGAAAGTAATTTTCTTCTATTGGGCCAGCAGCTTCAGAAAACATGCAAATGGCATGGCAGGAGGAAGGAGATACTGAGCCAGGCAGTTGTTCAGACAATAGCCAATCACCCCTTACAATTAATATGATAAATGTCACAGCCAGTCTGCTTTTACATCCATTTGTCTTATACCTGCCAAATTGTTCCTAGATATACAATTTGTAGATAGACCATATCCAGAGAAGCTGCTTTCTGCCCTTAAGTAGACAGGGTATTGTGATAAATTGGATTGGAAGCTAACACATTCCAAAGAGAGGAAAAGGAAGTAATTTGGATTTATTTGCTTTTATACGAGGTCTGTCCAGAAGGTATACATCCATGTAATATGAAAAATAGAGACATTTACTGAAAAAGATAAAAGATACAAGAAACATTGTACATAGGACAATGATACCTCAGTCACCTTCAAAGTAGGCACCTTGGTACCTCACACAGATCTCTCAATTGCCACCAGCTGTCCCATTGTATTTTCCTGAATCTCATTGATGGTCTGAAATTTCTTTCCTTTCAAAGGTGATTTTAGTTTTGGGGGAAAGCCAGAAGCCACAGGACCCCAAATCTGGGCTGTGGGGACAGGTGGGTAGGGTGACTGGGTCACCTGGATGATTTGATGTTTTGTGAAAAAACTGCATGAGACATGATGCATCAGTGAGTGTATTGTCATGATGAAGCTGCCAGTCATCTGTAGCCCACAGATATGGCCTTCTGAATCATCTGAATAACTTAATGAAAAATTGTTCAAGCTTAACACAAAATCTGATGCAGATTCACTGCTTTATTCATTAGTCATTTTGAATACAATGGCCACACAGTACACACACTCACTCAATGGCATCTACCTCCCCCCACTGACTAGTACAATGAAATCATCATTGTTTATACATACACATTCCAGTCCACTCCCCTTGGCTGCCATGCTATGTCAGTGTCACACAAACCATTCTCACTGTATTAACAAAGGCTGGACTTTTTCCAGACAGATCTTGCACATTCTGTCTAGCTCAGTTCTTCACAAAGACTATGGGGTAGTATTTTATTACCATTTTTTTCAAATGATTAAATAGACTCAATGGGGTAAAACAATATACTGGAGGTTACATACCCAGTAAGCAGGAAAATATTCCTAACTCTAGAGAGCTTATCCTTTGTACCACTCACTTTACGCTAGCATTGCCAAAAATGTTTGTATAGCCGATGCATAAAGTTTAAATATTTGGAAGACATGCTTCCCTAGGATAAGATAACAATTTAGTCTGGTTTTCAACTTTTAAGGAGATTTCAAAATATAACTTTGGAACCAACGGCAATATATAATGTTTCAAACTGTGAAAATTTTTTCCTTTCATACAAAAAAATGTTCTTTTTCCTTTTAAATAAATAAAGATTGTATTTTGGCAATAAAATTTCATGAAGATATTGACAAATAACCATTTCCAGTTTTGATTCCTACATATGTTATTCAAAAAGGAAGTCATTGCTTAAGTTAATATTTTATGCAAGAGACTACAGTTTGAATGAAAATGAATTACAAACTATGTATATAATTTCTAAGCACTTAAGTTATAAAACTTGATAAAAAATCAAATGATAACCTTTTATTTTCAGGGTTTTTTTGGGGGGGAAATTAGGAAAGAAAAAGTTGCTTCATTATGCATCACTGGAAAAAAGGTAATTTTCTCCTTCTCTATATTTTCTTCAATTATCTGACTGATTTTCAAGGTTGAATAAAATGAGTTTTTAAATTATATAGTCAATTTTATAATAAATTGTGTTTATTTGATCCTGATATTTGCTAATGAAACCTTAATTTCTTCTTATTTGCAACCTGAAGCTAGGTCACCAAACAGGACACATAATGCAAACATCACTAAAATGATAGCTTGTTTCTGAAGGAAACTATTTACAGGTGGAAGGCTTCTGAAAGCATCAAAAGCTTCTTTAAAGTCCATTTGAAAACATTTAGTGTATTACGTATAGAAGAAAAAAGTCTTAGAAGCAACAGAGACTACTGAAAAGAGTTCTGGGCCAAAACTGAAGAGATGTGCTTTTGGTCCAGGTTTGTCATCATAATCGGCTTGTTTATATTACTCAACTAACTCCACTAAAGTTCAGTTTTTTTGCAGGTAACTCAAAGATGTCAGCATCTGTCCCACCTTAGCAACAGCCATGTGTCCTTTATTAATCTAACACTTGGTAGTGTTTACTATTTGCTTAGGAAGATAAGCAAATACTATTTGCTTAGGAAGGCAAATACAATTCTGTCCAGGCCCTCAAGGGATACACAGTGGGAAGATATAATGTAAATAGGAATGTTGAGTTGAGTAGCAAAATGCTTCTGGATGGAGAAACTCTTGAAGAACAATGGTAAATTAGTACAGTGAATGGGAGAAGAAAAGATAAGAGCATTGCAGACAGAGAACCCAGAATTATGTAAAGGTAGTTAGCTGTGGGATTGCAGGATATTGGGGTATCTGTAAGCCAGTCAGTTGGTTGAAACAAGAGAGGAAAAGTCTGAGGTGGGAATTGTAGACAAAGCCCAGATTATTGAGGGTAATACATGTTATGCTACGGATCTGCATTTCAACCCCAAAGCAATGGGTAAAGGTGAATGGCAATGCAGCATTATGAACAGAGGAGTCCTGGTTTTAGGAAATTTACTCTGAAGGCAACATGGACAATGCATCAGAGGCTGGGAAACTAATTCAGAGTCAATGGTATCAGTTCAGGAAAGAAATACAAAGGACCAAAGATGGAGAAGAAAGAATAGTTTTAAAAGATGATATAGAGATAGAACTGACAAAGTTTACTGTCTAATGAGGGATGTACAGGAGATGGGGACATTGGTGTGAATCCAAATTTTCTGACTTGGCTGGGTAAACAGTGTATTATTCCACAAGATTAACAATAAAGAAAATAAAGTAGGTGTTTGGAGATAGACAGGTCCAGTTTTGGACATGTTGAGCTCATTGTGTCTGTGGGACACCCAAGTGGTGACATGTAGAAGGCAGCTGGATATATGAAATGCAATGCAGTGACATATTCAAATGTGAATAATATTACTTGAATTCAATTATATTTTCAGTATGTGTATTAACTCTTGCAAGGCCCCTAAGGGCACTAGGGAAATTACTATAAATGGTTTATTCAATATTATGCTAAGGGCTTCAAAACATAAAGACATCTCTCAACTTTTTACTATGCGGGCACACCATGTTTTATCATGCTTTGCTTTATTTTGCTTTACAGGTATTGTGTTTTCTACAAATTGAAGGCAAGACCTTCCACCAGCAGAAGGATTATAATGTGCTTTATTGCTATGCTTATTTTATTGCAGTGGTCTGGATCCAAAACTGCAATATCTCTGAGGTATGCCTGTATTTGTTTGCTTAACTGAAATTACTTAACTACCTACAGCATCATTTCTGTTGTGAGCTCTCTCTGATGCTTTATAGCTTCTTGCTCATGTTCATGTGGCTGGCAGGTGGACTGGATTTAAAAAAGCTACCATGCAGATGGAGACAGAATAGTACTCTGGAACCCGTCTTCCATCCAACGTCACTGCCTATCACATTTTCCTATATGCATTCTTACTTCCAGCTGCCATGGGGTCATCAAGCCTTAGCTTAAATCAAATGTCCTCTGGCTTCAGGTCCCATGATGAAAAATTTATGGAGGCCTGGACACATTACAAGTTTTACAGCTTTACAGCTGAAATCCTTCAGGTCCTTATGACCTACTGAAGGAAAAAAATATGTTTTATTTTATTGTGATTCCCAAATGTTCTTCTAGTGTGTACATTTTTTCCCTGCAGAATATGAAAGCTGCTTCCAGCAATGTGTTTTATATTACCTTGAAGAGTAAGGGGAAGCTCTGATAGAAGGAAACAACTTGGTCTTATTGCCAGTACAAGAGAAAACAGAACTTGAATTGGAAGGAAACATGACCATGTCTATGGATCATTAGTTATCTTTTTCTTTGACTGAGGACACCTTATATGAGTCAGTGACTGCCTCCTAGCTTGTTTGAAAAAGTTTTTTTATCTCCCAACTAATGATATGTTAACAGGCTTTGTGATTGGGGTCCTTTTATTAAATTAAATACACACACGATTGAGATTTTCCTAGGACCTCAAAAAAAAAATTCATGTGTTTTGGTTAAGTCCAGGATGTAGCTCAACACTCTTGAATTAAACATCTCTTGGATAATCGGCTTTTCAACTCTATGTCAAAACTTCAAGACTCTTTTCAGGAGATGATAAATTACACAGATTTGGAGGTGGCTTGAAAACAAGGTAACTCAATGGACTTACCTTAACAATGAAATCTGCTGTGAGTGGTCCAGCCATTTTCAGAACCTCTTTGTCTGGAAATTTCTGGAAGTCCACACTAGAATTGTCCACAAGAAAGATGCCTGTAGAGTTCAGACTGTTTTCCCCTTTGGCCCCCTGGAGGGTTTTGGTTTCCAGATCTACATAATCAAACACATGAAGAGAAAAGAGAGATGTTCCCGGGGCTACAACACACCACATACAATGAACTTCCCATGGAATAGAGTCTAGAACTATATTAGTAAGGGAAAAGATTTATTCTTTATATGGCTGACAAAATTTAAATTATAATGCAAACAAAATATATAGGTATTTTGGATCATATAGGAGTTTATGCTGCAAATGAAATTACTTTAAAACTCATTATCCAAACATTCAAGGCTCCCTGTCAAAAAATCTTTGATTTCCTGGACACCTTGTCAAAATCCTATTCCTTTAACTGAACCATCTCCCGTACATACTTAATTGATTTCAGTCTTTATGGCCCTTGGCCTAGAATGTTCTACCTTTTTTTTTTTTTTTTTTTTTGCTGTGAGATCCAGGGTGCATGTCTGAATTCCCTCAGTAGCCGTGTGACTTTATAGTTATGCATTACCTTGTGTTCATTTATACAGGGTGCGCATGATAAATTGGCAATAACTTTGCCTCTCCTTATTTCACATGCTTCTTATTAATTTTGAAAAACTATGTTTCTAAGGTTATGATTTAACATCATTGTTTCAGATATAAAGTATTAAATTTTGAGAGCAACCATCATGTTGAAAGAATACTATATTAGAGCAACCATAGTTCTGGACTGTGTGCAGGGTAAACTGCTAAGGAAATTGCGGACTTCAATAACATCCCTTTACATACACTTTACAACATGAAGAAGGTGTATGATGCTGATCCTGATGTTGCCACACCAACAAGGAAAACACATAAGGTATGCAAGGATCACACAAGTCCAGATATTGTATGTAGAATCCAGGAGATCATCAATGAAGATTCAAGAAAGTCAATGCGCTCCATAGCAAGAGAACTGCAGATGTTAGATGCAAAGGTTTGCAAGATTATTGCTGACGATATCAGATACAGACCATATGTTCTTAGAAGAGGTGAGTTTATGATGCAGTAGACAAAAGAATGGTGCTTTGAAAAAGCAAGGAAACTGCTAACAAAATTGTAAAATCCCAAAGGAAAAAAGCACTCTGGTTTTCTTCTCCAATGAAAAGAATTCTCAGCAGGACCAAATAGTCAACAGAAGAAACAACAGGTGGCTCTGTGAGAATCTTAATGAAGTCCCAATTGTCATGAAAATGAAATTTCCTGCTACAGTGATGGTGTTAGGTATTGTCAGCAATGAAGGGAGACATCACGACCCAGCATTTGTTTCACAAGGATTGAAGGTGACTGCTGATGTTCACCTTGATGTTTTGAGAGAAGTAGTTGTACTGTGGATGAAGCAAGTCACAAATGGATATCACTTTATCTTCCAACAAGATGGTGCACCAGGACATAATGCCAAAAAGGTGAGAGAATGTATCGGTGTCAATGTTCCTGAATTCTGGTCAAAGGAAATCTGGCTGCCTAGTTCACCACATGCAAATCCTTTAGACTGTTAGGTTTGTGGCATTTGTGAAAGGTAAATAAACAACCTCATTCCAATAAGGAGGCTGTTAAAGCTAAGATTGAAAACATGATGATGTCCATGGATAAAGAGAAGTTAAAGAGTGCTCAAGATTCCGAAGTCAAATCAAGTCTATTATTGCAGCAAATGGAGACTTTTTTTAACAATTAAAAAACGACACAAGAACCTAGTATAAAGGAACCATGGACATGGACAACAGGTAGGATTGACTTTGTGGGGAATGGGTGGGTGGGGAGGGGGATAGAGGGGGGCAAAAAGGGGATGGATGTAATACAACAACAATAAAATTAAAAATAAATAAATTAAAAAAATGACTATGTTTATGTATTTACATATAAGAATAAATTCCAAGGTATAACACTTTTGTGGTATGTTGTTTATTTGACTAAAATTTTGCCAATTTATCATGCGCGCCCTGTACGTTCTGGTTACTTATCGCATGTTTGCTATTGTTCACAATGAAGAAAGTATAGTGACTTAAAGACAGGGATCTGTTTTAGTTCTCTTTCTTTTTAAAATCATTTTTGATACTTCACTCAGTGTTGTGTACATATATAATAGTTCATAAGAGATTAAGACAGAAAGAACTTCAGATTCCTAAAATATTCCAGTGTGAATCTGGCCAATGACAAAGCCTGTGATGGATCGTTTATAGTAGGAAATCAAAGTGTTGGGGAAGACAGTAATTATGATGCATATTTCAGAGCTGGTGAAATTCTCATGTGATTAAGGGGTAGTTTAGAATAATACCCCACTGCATAAAGGAAGGTAGATAGGCTAAATCTAACAAAAACCCTTGTTTTTGGAAGGGTTCTTCAGAAGAAAGATGGAGAGCCTGAGAGAATCCCTAGGCCTTCTATCCTACATTCAATTGGACTGTCTCTCTTCTTAAATGTTTTACAGATTGGAGTACTATAGTTAGGGATAATTTTAAGGTTTCTGGAAGCAACCTTAAAGTGTATAAAGTATTTGTAATGAATTATTCTAGATGTTATCTAAATCAAGTTCTCTACTATAAAGAATACCAACAGGTGGAAATGTTTGTGTCCAAGTAAATGCCCATGATCCTCAGGTGAAGTCTGTGTAGCCCTTTTCTGGGAGTAGGTCAGGCTTCCTTCCCCTGTCCCAGAGTAGGGGGTACCACACAGAAAAGCATAAGGCACACTGAGGAAATATCTGAGTGCAGTAACCAGTCATGGCCATCAAAGGAAAGTAATAGCACCAAATCTCTGGCTGCTGTACATGTATTTACATAACTTTGTGAAGATATTGCCAAGATGTAAGTTAATCTGGTTTTGGAAAAATCCTAGAGGTCTAAGGCTAACTTGAACATGTAATTCAATTTTATCACCACGCCTCCCAGGTGTCTTTTTCAAGTTGCTTCTGGATAAAGATGAGCTGGATCAGACTGCCTGGTCTTATTCTAGTTTGGCCATAAATATTTAGGGTTGGACCCTAAATATATTGGACCAGTGCAGGGAGTGAAGGGCAAAGGGTTGCAAGAGAAACAAGGCATCACTTACACATTTATTTTAAATTATATTCCAAACACAAAACAAAACAAAACAGAAACTTCCTTAGTTATACATATGTTATGAACAGTATGTCTGTTGGGGGAAAAAAGCAGATTCCACTTTGCTTTTCATCATCTATGAATATCATTTGCAATTTTATAAATCCCTGGGATAATCAAATCAAAGAAGGCCAGACTGTCAGCTTCTTAGTGATCATATAGCTAGGAAATCTATAATATGATTTTTCCTTTTATATCTCTATTCATTTGGGATCTTTCTTTTGCAATAAGTCAGCCCTGATAATGGTCTTGGTCTGATGTTTCATTTTAGCCTGTCTCTATTTGTGATTGGGGTTGTTATAACCAGTAGTTACTTCAGTCTAGTTTTCAGAGGAAAAGCAAATCATTTAAATGGTAATAGTGTACATACATATATTATCCTTTGATATGTCAATACTATTATTTTGGGTTTTTTTTCAGGGTTAGAAAAGAACTTGGTTCCATATAAAGTGTCTTATTAGCATCTTTTGGCTTTGCCTGAACTGTACCTTACTTATTCCTTCACTTCACATGACCCTTCAAACCCTACCTCTCCTATGAAATGTATTTATTTTTATTTTCAGAAAGACTATAGTAGGCTATCGGAACTTTCTCAGGCTCTAATTTTTCTTCATTGTGTTTGTCTTTCTGGAATGATTTTAATCATAATCCAATTGCCAAAAGATAGTGCTTGCTACCTAAATTGGTTTCTTAGGCACGTGTGGGAGGGGAGAAAAAAAAGCAAAAGATAATAGATGGCTTTGTAGGAACCCAGGACAATCACAGAAATACTCAAGGAAATAATCACCAAATGCTCAAGGGATCAACTGAAGTGAAATCTTTTAGGGAAACTGAATTTTACAGAAAATGCTAGCATATCTTCTCCTATCCACTCACTGGTTCATAGCCCATGAACTTTTCTTTGTAATTTACAGGTCCATGTTTAAGCAGCACTGAATGGTATTGAAAAAAATATATGTGGCTGTGTACTACTGGCTTGGCAGGCCTGAAGGTCAGTTCTTAGACAAAGTCTGGTGGGGTCATACTATCATTTGATCTTTGGGTTATGATCACTCATTTAGTAATCCTGAATCCAATAGCAATCTTCAAGATATTAGGACCTTATGTTGTCTTTAATACATGAGATACTTAATTATGCCAAAATGGTTTTCTTTAAATGATACAGGGTTATTTGTTTGATGTTTCTATAGTTCTTCTTAATTGACAAAATTATGAAACAACAGCAGGAAGAATAAAAGAAAGAAGGAAGGAGAGGGAGGGAAGGTTGGAAGGAAGAAGAGAAAATGAGAGGTGAGGCAAGAAAAAGATTGAGATTGATTGGAAAGAAAGGCAGAAGATGAGAAATAATATGCACAAAAGCATAAACATGTGTTTAACTCATGAACAATCTATAGGGAGTGTCTACTTTGTGTTTTTCGGGATGACTGTGGTTAGAGATAATTACCAGTGTTTTGCTATCTCATCAGGCAACCAAAAGATAAACAGAAGCATTCAAAATATCACATTATGATAGAGTGGAAGGATTTGTACTTCTTCATTTTAATCTATTCTGGGAACAAAAGGAAAATAAATAATAATGTTCCAAATTCCCAATATCCAAAGGAAAACACCAAGTTTACTTACACAAGTGATCAGGTCCTTTTAAGACAAGGCGGATATGCCTGCTTCCATAGGGAACAGCAACCACAGTGTCATCCACTAGAGAGAAACAAAGCAAACTCTTAAAAGCACATAATTTGATACAAAATTACTGATCATCTCCTATAAAGGCACTGACTTACATACCACCACCCACCCAGCAAAATGGCAATCTTTTTTTAGGTCTTTGAAATGTGAACATCAATGTTTGGGATCAAATTTTTTATTTTCCTCAAAATAGAATATGTCAAAGAAGCTAGTCACTAGCTAACTCATGAGGGATCTGATCTTCAAAAAAATTATGTGAATTTTGATATTTGAAGAAACTAATTTCATTTCTGATGTTAAATCCTGAGCATATATTGCCAAATTTCTTTGAATTAAGAGCAATTGTGTTACATTCCAAATGGAAATTCTAATGTTCCAAAGATGACTTTATTATGTCAATATCTGGATTTATTTCTAGCAAACGAACTGTCTTAGATAAGTAAGAAAGATAAAAATAGGGGAAATAAATATTTTCTTCTGTTTCTTAAGCCCTTCTAGGGCAAAATATTGCTTTCCAGTTCTTCAATATTTTTGACTATATCTGCATTGAACACCATATATAATGGGTGTCCCATAAATGGTTATTCATATTCCACCCCCCAGCCTCTGTTTGGAAAAAAAAAAATGGCTGAGTTGCAGATCAATTAAAAATGGATTAGTTTTTACTGTGCTTGAAATTGAGCCTAAACTCATTGGAAGCAGTTCCCAAAATGGGGGGGGGGGGGAGGGTTGTTACCAGGTCGAGGGGGACAAATAGGAGCAAATAGGGAGGAAATTAGAAAACTGTAATAGCAAAATCAATAAAATATATTTTTAAAAATTGAAGGTATATTGCATGTATCCCCAACACATCACTGGCATTCTGATTTAAAACTCCATTTGTGACAACAATGCCTTTTATTTACATGGCACTGAAGAGTTTCACTTTTGCCTAACTTACACTATTTATTCCTTTATTCAAAACTTGTTAATATACGCAAAGAAGATGCCACCATCCCCACTTTATGACAAAATGAAGCCTTTGAGAAGCATGAGTAGTCCAAGGTCAAAGAACAGAAGACAAGGGACAGAAGGCATTTTAAAATCATAAGAAGCTATGTGGGACTTTTTGTTTCACAGATATCTTTCCAATATTATACAATATCATCCTACGACTGAAAAAAATTTAGTTTAAAAGAATCTCAAAGGTAGTCAATTTCTCTGAATTTCAACACTATCATCTTGTCTTTGGGTAAATTTAATTTTTTAAAATTATTTTCTATTTTTAATTTAATTTTATTGTTGTTGTATTATATTCATCCCATTTCCTCCCTTCTCTCCCCTTCCCCACCCACCCATTCCCCCACAAAGTCAACCTCACTTGTCCATGTCAATGGGTGGATTTAATTTCACTAAATGAATCTCACAAGTTCCCTAACTTCCCTGATCTTTAGTTATTATGTTTGTAAAAAGGGGAAACAATACTTACTTAATAATATTGTTGTGAAGAGAGATAGGTATTGCTATAGATATAAATATATAGAGGTATAGCATGGAACACAGTATTATTTTCCTCCCTCTATCCTAAATCTCTTTAAAAACACTTTATTTCTATGTTTTTAATGCCTCAAGACCCCTACCACATAGCCAGCTGAATGCAAAAGAAGAATCACATGCCCTCAACTCCTTCCCCATAAGACCTTATATTCATCTAGTTCTCTCTAATACTGAATGTTCTATTCACATTACAACCTTCTAATTGTTTTTAATGTTATACATTGTTAGAGAAAAGGCTGAATTTCAATTAGCTAACAGTTTGTGGCTTATAAGAACAAAACATGTAAAGGGAACATAGAAAAGGAACAAAGAACTTTCAGATGGGGCCCACAGACCAGGCCTCACATAAAGACATGGATGTTTAAGTTTACAAAAGAAACTCAAAGCAGTTAAAACAATGGGATTTCTAGAAATAGAAAGTCTTTGTTTATCCACAGGTCAAATAAAGTGCAGCAAAAGGACTGCTTTCTGTTTGGTCTGCAACGCTCTGTGGCAGTCTTCTGACCCACACGCTGCTCAGGCGGCTGCCCTCTTGTTCTGCTGAGAAGTGACTCATATTCCACATGCTGGGGCGTTGATCTAGCTTTTGGCTGATGCAGTAATCTTTGTATGCTCCTCGAGGAAGATGGGGAGGAACCTTCCAAGTTGCTGGGGAAAAAGGGTAGGATGGAGAGAGTAGACTAGGCAAAAATGGCATGTCTTCTGATGCCCCTGTGCACTTTCTGGTGAAAGAGAAATATGGAGCAACTTGAGCTGTCAACAGCATATAGCAACAAAGGTAGGATAGTCATGACCTACTCTTCTACAGTTCAGTAAAGGGTTAACAGACAACTGGCAGGTCATTAGGCAACCAGTAAATTCATTCCTTTATTCCACAAAACTAAATATTTATTTATTTATAGAAAGAAGAGAAGGGAGAGAGAGAGAGAGAGAAACATCAGTATGTAAGAGATACATTGATCAGTTTCCTCTCATACATCTTCAACTGTGGACCTGGCCTGCAACCCAGGCATGTGCCCTGACTGGGAATCAATCTGGCAACATTTTGGTTCACATGTGGGCACTCAATCCACTGAGCTACACCAGCCAGGGCTATTTCACAAATGTTTTTGAGTGCCAGGTTCCATACAAGGTACCGGAGGTTCATGAATAAAAAAGACAAAGCAGCAGCCCTACAAGATGGTCCCTGAAAAAGGGACCTAAAATTAAAAGTATCAGAAACATTATATATCATTCCATGTTCATGGAAATCCCTAAAGCACATTAGTTAGTTTCTTAGAAGCCCTGAATCAAAGAAACCTACTGTATTTAACCCAGTATGTTCCCAACATGTTCGGCAGAGAAACCTTTTCTTACATGTATCACCTGTAAACATCAACTGATACATCTCAGAATACACTTTAATATATGATGGTCATAATTTGAGAAAAAACAAGATGGAAAAAATTGATTTTATTTTCTGCATGTTGATAAAAAGCCAGTCTTTGAGTTGTATATGTATTAATAATTATTTCATTTGATGATAAATTCTTAATGATTAGGAATGGGTTGGGAGATTCTTCTATTCGGTAACTATTATATTATTTGTGCATATGAGGTGTTTGTTTAAGACATCTGAGAATGTGCAAGCAGTCTGGTTTCATCACTTGCCCCAAAGTAATTAATTCAGTGGGTATAGCTGGCAAGGCAGGTGGCTATATCCTCTCCTACTGTGCTGCTCAGTCCTCTAGGAGCCTTTTTTCTGAAGGCATACCATCCTATGATCAAGTGCATCGGTCCTAGGGTCCTAGTCTATTCTGGCTTCTTGATGCAACTATGATGCCAATCTTTACAGGATATTTCCAGTTTATTTATTTTCCAGTTATTATTTATTAATCAATAATTATAAAAGACCCACTTCAGAGATTAGGAAACCTCTTTCTCTGTTAAAATGACAAGGATTTCATAGGAACCATAAATCTTGTTATTTCTCATATATGGGTTGCAAATACCTTTTTTAGAGAAAGTTGTTCTTTTTTAAAAGATTTTATATATTATTTTTAGAGAGAGGGGAAGGGAGAGAGTCAGAGAGGGATAGAGACATCAACATATGGTTACCTTTCATCTGCCTCCAGCTACAAACCTGGCTGGGAATTAAACCAGTGACCTTTGGGTTTGCAGGCTGGTGTCTTATCCACTGAGCCACCAGCCAGAGCTAGAAGAAAGTTGTCCTTAAGGATTGCAGCTAAAGGATTTTGTCAAAAAAGCAAAAACAAAACAAATAAACCCAAAACCAAAAAAGACTACAATGCTCTTTCTATAGAGCATTTTAAATTCATTTTTTAATCTTGTCATAATGTGAATTTTTCTGTGTGATTCATTGCTGTATCAAAGAAAGGTGATAATAATGATGATAAATTTTGAAAAGACAGGATTTTCTATTCTGATACCTGTATTTATCTTATTTTTAGATTTGGTGATAACTTCATGTTCTTAAAGACTCATTGCTCTAACCCTTTGGCACTGATACTCAATCTTCTCATCATCATTATTGTTTTTAAATGAAAGAACCATTATTAATACAGTTGGCTGCATATAAAAATAGCATGCCAATTTTGAGGAGGTATTTGGTATATTTTTAATCTTCATGTTAACTTTATTACTCTTAAAATATATCCAGTAAAATAAGATGAGTTCTTCAAACCTCTCCTCATCCCAGTTTATCAGTAATTGCCCAATGGAGGGCATATACTAAACAGGCCTAACAAGATGCTTCCTCCTCCAACCTAGCCCCAGTTTTGCATGGATCAAAAACTTTGGAGCCATCCTTGATTTCACGCTTATATTCAATCAGTTGGAAAGTCCTCTTGTCACCACAGCCAAAAAGTTGTATTTCACTGAGTCTACCACATTTTACATTTTAAGATATATGAAGTCAGAATGTATCTCACAATCACTGGTGCCTTATATTCTTTCTTACTAGGGCATTAATCCTGCTGTAGTTAGTATCTTTGCCTGCACAGGCACTAACATCAAAACAGCCAATATCAAACTTGCAAAATGGGTGGCAGCAGCTTGGAGGAAAATTCCAAGATAATAGTAGAGCACATTCATGTAACCTCAGGGAATCAAACTGTTATGAGGGGTAAAGGGAGATGTGCTAAAAAGTGCTAAAGAACATTAAAGTGGGAGTCAAAAGCTGGCTAGTTTTATGTAACTATGTAACTCTGAATTAAAAGACCGGTGCTGAGACTTCTGTTTTCGCCAAGATGGAGAAGTAGGGCCCAGGCTTACTCTTCTGCCTGAAACAACCAAAAGGTCAGAAAAAAACAAAAAAGACAACATGAAACCATGACTTTCAAGACATAGGATATCAAGCAAAGAAGGTCAGCAATCCCTGAAAGCCAGGAAACAAAGTAGGTAAGCCTTAACATTGCTTCAGCTTACTACCTTGAAAGGCTTTCCAGGCCATGGCTCAGAAAGTGGGAACCCAGAACCACTGGATTCCCTGAGTTGGGGAGATGAAGCTAAGAGTTCAAGGAGATCAAGGTGGCTAGAGTTAGAAGGCCAGATTACTAGAGAGAGACAGCTACATAGAGAGACAACTCTGGAGATTTGAGGGCTTCGTTTAGGTGTGCAGCAGCACACTCATATCAATCAATCAGTACATGCATTTGAAGAAGCTACCTGAAGCCAGGAAAAGAACCATATCACATAAAAGAATTACAGGGATAAGTATCTGCCACACATACAGGGCCCAAATAATACTTTATTTTACTGCACCAGCTAGGCTGGAAAACTACATGCCATTGGGCAGGGAGTGCCCAGAAGGGTCTTGACTCAGTAGTGAGGCCCAATCAACATGAGCCCAACATCACTCTAGTCCCTGCTAATTTTAAGCAAATTTTAAGACCCAAAGGGATCAGACTGATTTCAAGTAATTTTACTGTACTCAGAACAAAATTCAAGAATATATATAGGAATACAAAAATATCTAGCATTCAGCAAGATACATTTCACAATGTCTGGAGTCAGGTCAAAAATTACCAGGCATGCAAATTAAACAACAGCAAAAACAACAGTGTAAAACCCACATTGAAGAGAAAAATTAATCAGAACATGGAATAAACATAATGATACATTTTTAAAAGACAGGATTTCCTATTCCTATCCTATAGTAATAGGATATTCCTATTACTATATTTCTTATGTTAAAGAATTAAAAGTACCATCCCCTGGCTGGTGGCACAATGGATAAGGCACCAGCCTGCAAACCCAAAGGTTGCTGGTTCCATTCCCAGCCAGGGCACATAACCAAGTTGCAAGCCAGGTCTCCAGCCAGGTATGTAGCTGGAGGCAGGTAAAAGGCAGCCATACATTGTTGTTTCTCTTCCTCTCTTCCTCTCTGCCTCTCTCCTTTCCCTCTCTCTAATAGATAATAAATAAAATCTTTTAAAAATTTCAAAAAATAAAAATAAAAAAAGAATTAAGTACCAAACCAACCCAAAACAAAACAGAAAAAAACAATTTTGGGCACAGGAATTTCACTGGTGAGTGCTACCAAGAATTTAACAAAGAACTAACATAAATTCTACACAATCTCTTCCAGTAAACAGAAAAGGAAAAATCACTTTCCAACTCATTGTATGAGACCAATGTTACAGTTACATCAAAACCAAAGACAGTATAACAGGATACTGTAGACAACTACTTCTTATAGATATAAAATATATTCTCAAACAAAACACAAGCAAATTGAGTTCAAGAATCTATGTAAAGAATAAGACACCATGACCAAGTAGAATTTACTCCCTGAATGCAAGGCTATTTGAAATCAGTTAATATTATCCATCACAAAACTCATAGAAAAAACACATGATTATATCAATTGAGACAGAAAAAGCATTTAACAAAATTCAACATCCATTTACAATACTATCTCTCAGCAAATTAAGAATGGATGCGAACTTCCACAAGGTGATAAAGAGCATGTATAAAAAATCCTTATATCTAACATCATCCTCTGTAATGAAAAACTGAATGCTTTCCCCCTTAAGAATGAAAATAAAAATAAGGATATCCACTCTCAGCACCTCTGTTCAACGTTGTATTTGACATGCTTGCCAATGCAGTAAAGCCATAAAAATAACAAGTGGTTTATAAATTGAAAAGAAAGAAGTAAAACCACCCTGATTTGTAAATAACAAGACTGTTTATGTAGAAAACCCAAAACCTCACAGAACTAATAAATGAGTTTGGCAATTTTGCAAAATATGTGGCCAAGAATAAACTAGCAATACAAAAACAACTGAAATAAAAATACAATGCTGTTTGAAAGAGGTATAAATCTAACTAAGACATACAGGGTATGTATGCTTAAAACTAATAAAGACTGATGAGAGAAATTAAAGACCTAAATAAATGCAGAGATGTGAAGTGCTTGTAGGTAGAATAACTTAACATACTAGAGATGTCAATTCCCTCCAAATAAACCTGCAGAATTAAAGCAATTTTAATCAAAATCCCAGCAAGACTTAGAGCTTTTGCACTTGGTGTTCTCTATGTCTGAATTCTCTCGTCCTTGACTTTTGCATGGTGTGCCACCTGTACCTCCCTGAGGTACAGCACCTGCTCAAGTGTTGTTTTATAAGCAAATCTTCCCTTAGTAATCTATTTAGCACTGCAACTCCCCTCCACATCCTTGGCTATCAGTCCAATCTCTGGTTCTTCTCTTTCCTACCTTTTTCCAAACCTCCTTCCCTGCCTTACTTTTCTCCTATCACTGTATGATACACATCCATTTTATTTAGTTGTTCGTTTTGTTCTTTTATCTGTCTGTCCCTCACAGCAGTATGTAAGCCCCATGAGGAAAATGGATTTTACCTGTTTTGCATCTTCCTGTGTTTCCAGCACCTAAAAGAGTTCCTCAACACATAGCAATTACATATTTGTTATTGAATAAATGAGTGAATTGCTGCTGGGTGAATGAATGAATGGATAAGTAGCTTGTGAATATAACCTGAACTTCAAGGTAGGACTTTCTTAAAAGTTCTGTGTGTTTTCTTTAAAGCATTCATATGGATTATTCACTTTTTGAACATCCTTAATCTCAAAATCTTGAGCCAGAATGATAGTCGAGGAATATGTTTACCCATAGTTCTGATAAATCAGCATAAGCCACATTCTGAGAAGCAAAGCCAGGCATTAAGAGCTTCATTTTATCTCGATACAAATTTATTTATTCAGCTCTTGTCACTCAAGAGAGGTGGTGAGGGAGCTTGAGGATTCCCAATAGATTTCAAAACACGCAGCTATATATAAGAGATTTACAAAGCTGGACACATCAAACTGATAGGAAATAGGCTGGCTCTATGGCTAAGTTGGTTTGTGTAGACTTGGAAAACACAGAATAGAGTATAAACCAATAAAATTTGGGGGAAAATGAGTCTTTAATACAAAGAATCAAAAGCAAGTTAATGTTAGCTAAATTTGATTATTTGTTGTTGGGTTGGGAAGTGCCCGATCAAGTTCTTGTTCTGCTTTCTGTGTTTTTATGAGGCAACAATAATGTCTTTAAATACAAAGATGGTCTCTTTTACTTGCCAGTAAATGGCAGCCATTTGATAAGTTCCTCCTACTCTCCTTTTCTTCTGGCACTTTCCACCACAGTCTTTCTCCACTTTCCTGTTTTTTCTTTGTTCCCCCAAGGTTTGATAACATAAAGGAGAAAAAAGTTGGATATAAGTTCAGAAGAAAATGAGTTCAATGTGGGGAATCTGAGTGCTAAGAGTTCGAAAGAGCATGTGGCTGGCTCGCAGTCCTTTTGGCAGGGCCCAGGGAGAGACCTGGCAGAAGTCCTCCAGGCCTTCACGGGTGGAAAGCTGCACACCTGGCCCATACACATGGGGCCCCACAGTGCAGCCTAATCTTCCCAGCCCGTGGGTCAACCCACAGTCTGTAAATTTGGGTGGAAGGTCCTTCTGGGGTGGAGAAAACAAAAACGAGGTAGTTTGTTCAGCATCTGCTATAGATTGTGGTGAGGTGCATGCATATGCTGGGCTTTATTGATATAAATCATTTTGTCATGAGGCATCATCAGTACTAAGGTAAACGAATTGATTGCATTTTGTCATTATGGAAAATCATTGGGTTGCGTATTCTATAATTTACCCAATGTCAGTTTTGAATATAGCCCTTTGCACTGAGGTATCTATTATATTTGCAGACCCTGAGATGACTTATGGCTCTCAATTTGCTCCAGTTTGTTCCTTCATAGTTTTCCACCTCTCCTCCAGTGATTCAGGTCCCTGGTCAGCCTTTAATAGGAGGGTAAGAGAAGTATTTATCTGAGCAGTGTATTCAGGATCCTCTGTGAGAACAGGAACAAGGTGCAGATATACAAAAAGGAATAAAGGAAAACCATGCCCTCAGAAGGTGCAACACAACAGGTACTGCTTACATGCCTACCATCTTTTTGTGCCTAACAGAAATTTCCAGATTCCTAGATAAGAGCACTGATTCAGTGATGTGACACAAATACGTAAACAAAAACGAACTCTTCCAGTGTTCCCTAAAGAGTTCTATAAAAGTGACCTTCTAAATATAACCTTTTTTTCCAAATTTATTCCACCATGATTTCAGAGATTTACAAAAGAATTATGCCTTATCTGGTTTCTATCATCTAAATTCTTTAATTTTTCATTATACAGAAAAACACTACCAACACATGACCAAAGAAAAAATCTTGCCTGAAAGTACTGTATCAATGTCTAACTTATATCATCGTTCATTGTCTCTGCCAGAGTATTAAAATTTTTTTTCATAATCACATTTTTCACTGCCTATAGGAGTGTTAGAATGTGGAGCGTTCCCTAAGCTGGCACCTCCAATGTTTCATGTATTTTAAAGTCCCTAGCCTTTTCTCCTGCCACCTCTTTCCCCCCAGAGCCTGGTTTTTCTGGCAAGCTGCCTTTTCCTGACTTCTCGGAATAGTTCTCCAGTACATGCTGCCTTTCTTCTTGACCTGAAAATCTATTTAAAGCCAGGAACCTCTCATGTGTCAATTGTTTTCTTCCACTTACTCAACTAGTATAGTGAACAAACCACATTCAGGAAGGCTATCCATTCTCTTTTTCCAAGGCAGAGGAGACTCAGTCAAGGATCTATTGAAGGATTCTGGATAATAACAAAATTTGGAGACAATATGCCAAGCAAGATCAAATTATTCTACAAATGCATGTCCTTGTTTACACTAGTTGTCTTATTTTTGTCTGTATCTGCTGCAGCACCTAGCACAGTGATTGTCACAGAGAACAGTGTGTTCTCAAATGAACTAGATTGATGTGAGACTCCATTTGGGTTAGGTATCATGAGAATGAATGCCGCCTATGCCAGAAGATGAAGCTAGACAGATATCTGAGCTACCCTGCCTTGGTCCATCTGTCTGCTTTACAAATGCCCTACCCTAAAACAGAACTGTGGGACAGTTCAGAGGAATGAATAGGTGCTTAGGCTCTGGAATCAGGCTCTGGGCTTAAACATTGGGTCTGCTACTTTATAGTTATACAGTTCTGAGCAAGTCACATAATATGTCTAAGTCTCAGTTATCTTACAGAGGGAAACCCAGAACCTTGCTAAAGGATTCAATGAGATCATATAGTTTCCAGCACATACATGAATATAGTAAGCATATGTTTATTGTGCTGGAATAGGGCAAAAAGTCAATGAATGGTTTCACATTATCATTGCCTGTTTGCAATGGGTGACCTGATTTGCCCTACCTAAACTGACCACAATATTTTCAGATTTCTGTTCATTTTGGTGGAGGTGTTATTCACTAGTTGCTGAGGGAAGCTAAGTATGGGTGGGTAGGAAAGGAGATACATCCAAAGGCCCAAAGGTTGCCTCATTTCTGTAATGTCTTACATTTGGTCGCAGAGAGCTGGGATTTATACAGTCCTCGAACCAGCCTGCAGGTAGACCCATCTCCGTTGCAAACTCCACAGTTATCTTCCTTGGCAATGCTTCCCAGCTGGTGATCACAGCCAACAATCTAACAAGAAAGAAAGATGTGTGATTCAATGAGGTGCCTGTTGCTGGACCACCAAACTTCCTTTGTCCTTAAAGAGGACTAAAACATGCTTCCTGTGAAGGAGATTGAATTTAGCTGGAAAGTGACTCAAGCTAAGGAAAAAAACCCAGCTTGGGTAAAGATGTTTCATAGTTCAAATAAACAAACAGAAAGATTGTTGGGATGGGAAGAGGAGGGAGAAGAAAGAGAAGGGGAAGGCAGAAGACAGGCAGAAGGAGAAGGTGAAGAAGAGAGGAAGATCCTACACTAGTGATAGTATAGAAACTTAATTAAAAATAATCCCATGTTAATAGTTATGATTCACCCAAATCATATGCACACAAAAGAAAACTACGAGGTAACTATAACAGGAAAAACTTAATGACTAATTTCCATACTTCGCATGTTCCTTAGAATGTAAGATGCATAGGGGTAGGGGTTTTGTGTATTGGGTTCATTGATGTCTTCCAAGCAACAACAATAGGATGGTGCCTGGCAAATTGTGGGACTTCAATAAATATTTGCTGAATTATAATGAAAATACTTTTTCTAGCTACGAGAAGAGAAACAGAATCACACAAGCAGTCAACAGAAACAAGGTTGCCATCCATGTGTGCGGTGGACAAGGAGGGCTGACACAGAGGGCCTGCTACATGCCTGGTCCTGTCCTGTACCAGGCACAATACACATACTTCATCAATCCTCAAAAACAATCCTGTAAGATGGCCCCACTTTATAGGTGAGGTCATGAATCTTGCCAAGGTCGCTTAGTTAATAAGCAGCCAAGTTCTAGTTCTAAATGCATCTAACAAAATATTTATAGTTAGTCCAAATCAGGCTTAACAAAGTCACAAGTATTTATTGAGCATATGGGCAAACTCATTTCTATTTTTACTCTTTCCTTTACAATGTTCAAGTCAAAACAAGATTCAGATCCAAACTCGATCATTGTACCTTTCTAGTTCACATTAGATCTAGTATCAAAAAATATATACTGATTCTACTCCCAGAGTATTTCAAGTACTGTCTTTGATAAAATAAAATGAAAACTACAATTATGTTTAAGGAGGTTTATTTCCACAAAGTCTCCACAATTCATCCTGTCTTTCAAAAATCTGGTTGTTAATGTAACCTTTCTTTGAGGCTTGAGGATTCCTTTCTGTACTTTTAATTAATAATTACAAATGCATATTTAGACAAAGGCTAGAAAAGTAGTTATTTAACATTGTGTTTAAATGTGCTGTTTTTAAATGTGTTGAGTATTTCTTCATTGAAAGCAAAAAGGGATCTTTTAAAATAGATGACAAAGTACCAACTCCTTCTACAGTTGTACACTTTTTTGTAATAAAAAGATTCCCTTTAGGAAACATAGAGCCTTGCTCTTAAGTTGGGGAGCAAAGGCAGGCTAACTCCATCTGGAAAGGTTCACTGTGGTGAAACAGCAATGCCCCTCAATAGGTTCAGAGGCTGCAGTGAGGCCATGTCAGAATTTAACCAACTTTTGTCCATGCAGAGCTAACTGCATGCTGGTTTAAGACTTCTTTGATATGCTTCAATATGACTGCAATAAAATTATTTTCAAAAAGAACCCACATCTGAGCTAAACAACTTCTGTACTTTTATGTTCTGAGCACAGTGTGAAATGGGAGTACAGAGGTAATTTACTTATCAAAAAATATTTAATTATTCACCCAACAATGATCAAAGATCTGCTATGGGCCAGGTGCTGTGCAAAGAACAAAATCCAATGGTGAGTTCAAGCAGACAGGGGCCCACACTAAAGAGTCTAGTGATGATGACACATATTACTCAAATACAATAAATGTGAAGGGATAATCATTAGACATTAAATATGCTATTAAATATGATACATGGTAATCTGAGAGCATAAAATATAGGGAATTTGATCTGGTTTGAGAGGCTAGAGAAGACATCCCTAAGGAAGCATCTTTTGAGCTGAGATATGAATAAGGACTCAAAGATTAAATCATCTGAGTGCCTTAGTAGGGATGAATCCTTTGAGAAAACATGACAATCTTAATTGAAGCAGTAATCAAAGAAGCATTGACTATATTGTTGTTTGGGGTTGGAGGACATGAACTTGATCTTATAAGATACACAGCCCCATGTTAAGACAAGATGAGCAGTGGGCATGGGAATACACTCTTCAGTGTCTCCAAGCTAAGTAGGTTTCTTTCTTAATTTAAAGAAATTTCAGGGTTCTCAAAAGATTCGCTTTCCTGGAATTTGAACAGAGCCAAAAAGAAGATAATCATGAAAATCTCTCTAATCCTAAAGCTTTCTGATGGTTCTAAAGCCATTTTAAGAAAAGAACAATCCATCTTCACGGATCCAAGGTAACAGTCAGTCATGTTAGGAACAGTTAAATAGAAGGTGATGTATTTTAAGGCTAACTCAGGCAGACCACCAACAGCTTCCAGTGGAGGCTTATGGACCCCAGGATATGAACCAAATCAGTTCTAACTGGGCTTCGTTTAACTTTAAAATTGAAAAGACAAACATCACCCTGACACAATTCCTTTCTCCGCCTCTGTATCAATTCCTTTTGAAGATGCCAAAAATTTCTCACTCAATTATTTTAAAAATGTGGACTACTTTATCATCAGATAAAATGTTCTTATTTTGGTCCAAGTGGAAAATTGTTTGCAGTTCTATCAGGAAAATTATTGTTGACATATCTTAATCTGCTGATCTTTTATAGCTGTTAGATTAATTAAAAACTAGCTGAACTTATTTTAACAGCTATCAATAAGCGAAGAAATAGGAATACAGAAATAGGCTTAATTGGCAGGAATAACGTCAGACCTCTCTGTGCCTTCACACATACTAATATTTCTGCCTGGAAAGAATTCTTTATTTGGCAAACTTTCCCAATTCTGTATTTGGCAAACTCCTATTCATCCTTCAAACCCCAAATTGTTTCCTCCTCAAAAAATCCTTTTCCAGATTGCAGAGTTAACTGCTTTATTGCTTCATGCTTCCTCAGCCATTTGTTCATAACTCCACGGGGCAGGGATAACTGGTTGCTACTCAATATCCATCTTCCCTATTTTTCTCAGTAACAAAACTTCAATTGTATTGGGGGTAGCAATATGTCCAGTTCAAAGAATATAATTCTCACTAGCTATGTGACCAAGTTGTAATTAGTGAAATAAAAGTAGAAGTGTGGGGTTCCTGGGAAGGCTACTTAAACAAGTCAACCTAGCTGGGGAAGGTCCCTTCTGTCTTTTGCCTGCCCTCCTTCCTTCCTTCCTTTCTTCCTTCCTTCCTTTCACAAAGTTTTTTCTCTGGTGACATAAAATGTGAGAAACTTCAAGACATTTCTATGGTTAAAACACCATTAATGAGCTCATCAACTTTTGCTTTTCTGTCTTGAATATATTGCAGCCTTCTATCTTTTGAGTAGAACACATACACTTAGCAGCGCTGATTTTCCTTCATTCTCCTTCAGGGTTTACTGAACATAGGGGAAAAAAACCCTCTCCAAACAAAAAAGTAGGACTATAACAACATCCAGTCCAAGTTGGCTCACATATGTTTAGCATGTCGTGCATATTTTAGGCATCAGGCCTACAGTATGTGCTGATAGGGGTTTCTTCCTTCACTTTACAGAGCTGATAGCAAGAGAACAGGCAGAACACAAAACTGAAACTCTCTAGACACTGAAATACGTATAATAAAATGTCTTCACTAGGAGACACAGGAGAAGAAAAGATCAGCATGTAAATAATTTGGAGAATGTAAATAAACTCAATCCATAAGCAGATACCAGGCTCCAGGCTGTCATGCGTAGATGGGTTCACATTGGCCACATTTCAAATGGTTTCCCATAAGAACCTCAGCTTCTAGCATTAAATACTGAGCCAGTGATGTCAAGCTTTTCTTGATCCAACACCATGAGGTAAGAAATTTTTAAATCCCTTTATTTTCAGCTCTGGGAAAGACAAATATGGAAAACTAGACTTTGCAAATCTGATCCCAGCTGGATTTATTTACAATTATTTAATTCAGATAGAATTTTATGGGGAAGATTGTGCTGTTACACACATTATAACTCATTTGTTATTTGTGTTAACAGAGTAGACAGTATATCTCCAATATTATCTTCAAAAGATTTAGATATTGATTTGTTTATGCTATACCTTATTATAAGATTTCTAGAATATATGTATGTTGCAACATGATGTAATTCTTGAATAAAATGGAAAAATGGGGCAAAGAGAAAAATGATGGTAAGGAAGATGAAGAAAGCCATAAATGAGAGAACTACATAAAACACACACTGTAAAATCCTACATATTTGTTAAAGGGGGTCACATAGCTGGATAAGCTTCCTAGAAATGGGGAGAATGTCAGCAGTTACAAGGCTGACAGCATCTACTGGAGCTTTTAGAAAATGTACTCAGATAGGGTAATGCATTCCTTGTAGTAGATGCACATTAAGTATTTGTGTAATTAATGAATGACAGTCTGGCTTAGGAGAACTGCGAGTACTGAAATCCTAAATATACATGTGCTGCAAGTTTTCTGAAAGATTGTCATTTAACAATGTCCCAATAACATCTGAGCAAATAAATACAAGGATTTTCAAATAACTGTTTTTTTAATAAGCTTGATGAACCCTAATGGTCAGGGAACATTTAGTAAAAGCAAATTTAAGCAAATTGTCTTGGCACAGAGCATGGTGATGGTCTGATTTAATAGAAGGATAGATGTTACAAACTTAGAGCTGGGATGGCAAAAACATGGCCCACATGCATACGACTCTAGAGTCAGAGAATCTAACTATCTTTTAGGCAATTCTTAGATATTTTTCTTAAGATTATCATTCTCTTAAGATTTGAATGATTCAAGTACAGACTATAATACTGATTTAGAGAAGATAAAACAACTTACCTAAGGTCACATACCTAATAACTAACAAAACCAAAACTCCAACTTGGGATTCATAAGAATACTAGGATGCCTATGAGCCATGAAAACACACTATAAAGTATTTAGAATGGTAATGATGAACAGTAATAACAAGTTTGGATATTTCTATCAAGATCACTACCGATAGAGGCAGACTTATGCACAGGGGTAAATAGATGGCTTCACCTGTACTATGTGATTTGGAGGCACATACAGGAAATAAATGGGAAGGTACCACTCCCCATCTACACCTCTGCTCCACACCTCCCCTCCCTCAGTACATACGCATACATACACATACACATACCCTACACCTCTCTCTTGGTTTGCAATGGGGCCTAAATTTCCTCCTTTGCAGACTTGTTTCTTTTCAACCATGGTTTTTAATATGAGAAAACAAGAACCCTGGTCATTCACAAAGGTGCTAATAGTGGTCCCTGAGTTATGTTTAGTATTTCCAAAAGCCTAATGGAAATATATTTATCTGCAATAACCATATAATTTCACCAAAACACCAACCATCTCATCATACGAATAAGCTGAATCCTAATATTTATTGTATTAATTCTTAATTGTACTTGGTACTTTAAGTCATAAAATGGGAAAGCAAATTATGACTTAATACCTTCAGTGTTATGAGTAAATGGAAACTTCCAAAACATAAGGCCCATAGGAAAAAAATAATAAAGGACCCCTTTGTCTGAAAACGTTGGGAACCACTGCTGCAAAAGGCGTTTGTTCAAATGCCTTTGGGAGGATTAACACATGAAGTTGCTGATTATACAATACTTAAACCAAATCAAGTGAGCGTAAGGCATTATACTGGTTATTCTGGTGCTGTGGGGAATACACATAAGCGATCGTGGACATGATCCTGACCTAGGGTGAATGGGTAAAAGCAGATCACTTTAAATGGGTGAGAACAGAAAGGAGGTTAAATCACTATGACTAAAGGTCAAAATGGCACCAAGAGGAGAAAGAAGAGAGGGAAGCCACCTGGAGAAGGGAAAGTAAAGGCGCATTTGGGAACACTTGCTGCATTTAGGTAAAATGTGTATCTTCTCAATTAATTCTTATACTATTCCTGCAAATTTGCTACGATGACATGTATGTCACAAAATAAAATTAAAATGGAGACTCAGAAAGGCTTAACGACTTGCCCAAGTCATTAACACATTATGCAGAAGTGCTGGTGCGGGAGTTGCAACCCAGGCTACGTCATAGATGAGTGATCCCTCAGTTCTAGGATACATTATGTTTCTCTTGGGGGTTACAGGGCAGTGAAGAGACAGAAGGAGAAGGAGGGACAGGCTTTTGTCAGCCAATCCTCCGTTGCCAAAAGCAACAGCAGCCTACAATTTCAGCTACTAAGATTGAGCACCAGGGAAAAGTGGGATCTTTGCATTCAGGAGCTTTGAAAGTATGTCCTCATAAACAGATTTTTAAATATTTTTAAGGAAGCAAGTGAATAGGTTTTTAAAAAATTAGTTACTTTAGTTTGTTAGCTACACACATACGTCACAGGGAAATTCTGGTGAACATTCACAACTGTTAGGGTGGATGATGAGATGTAACTCTGTTATAGTCTAATATACCACTATGTATGTGAAAAAAAAGAAAAAAAGTTATGTGAAGGCATTAACTCTTTTTCCTTCAGGCACAGATTTTCCAAAGGAGTGCTCTCCTTATATGGCATTTCCTCTGCCCCTACCTTGATCCATCCTTGGCAGTGCTGCTCCATTTCCTCCTGAATTCACCAGAGTCCTTACAAGGGCCCACAAGGACCTCTATCATTTAACTGAATTTAACCTCTCTGACCTCCTCTCCCTCTGGCTCACTCACTCTCCTTGCTGTCTTCAAAATCACCAGGTACTTTCTCATCTCAAAACAGCACGGCTGTTACCTCTGACTGGAACATTCTTCCTGAGACATCTCCATAGCAGATTTAAGTGTTTGGCAAATTTTCACCTTCTCAATAAGGTAAGGCCTACTTAGACCAAACTATTTGAAGCTGGTTCCCTCCCCAGATTCAAGGTCTCTTATCCTGTCTCATTTTCCCTTTTATTCTTTTATTTATTTATTTATTAGTATGTTTTATTTACTTTGCTATTACAGTTGTCCCAATTTTCTTCCCTTTGCCCCCTCCACCCAGTACCCCATTTCCTCCAGCAAAGCCCCCCTTAGTTCATGTCCATGTGTCATGCATATAAGTTCTTTGGCTTCTCTATTTCCTTTGTTCTTCTTAACATCACCCTGTCTATTCTTAAACTACCAATGTGTACTTTTTCTTTTTTCCTTTCATATCCAGAAAATTCATCATTTAATTACTGCCTTCTTTCAGTTTCTCAAGTCATATTAATACTAAGTTTTCTTTTCATTATTCCAAAATGCCTACATTAATTCATTTGTTTAAAGAATTACTCTTTTAAGTATTATGAATTGCAATATTACCAAACACATGCAAAAATACATTTACACCCATACATTTTTTTACACATATTTAAAGTACATACTGAATTTTGAAGAGTTAATACAAAAAATTTAAAATATGCCAATAGCTTACATAATTATTACATGTTAAGTAATAGTGTTTTAGATAAAATGTAGCAAAATTAAGCAGATTTTTTTCTTCTTTAATGCTTCTTTTACTCTGGAATGCTATTTTTATGAAGTATATCACAGAAATGTTGTAGTGTATTGCACAATTCACTTTTGTGAAAGTTGTCCTAGAGACAGTGCCAAGCCCATAGTAAAACATGAATTTGGTTTTTGAGTCAGATCCTCCCCACTCCAATAATACAACTCAACTTTATTTTAAGCTCCTGGAACTACAACTTATTCTTTTTGGAGTTTTCCATCTTAAATAGCAGATTTATTTATTTATTTATTTAGGCAGGCTGTGCACAGGTCTTACTTCTTTCAATACCCTCTGTTTGTCCTCTACATGTGTTTTACAAGTTGAAGCCTACAGAAATAATGGCACTTGCAGTGCTTAGCTGGTACCCAGAGTAGAAATTATGTCTACTAAGGTGAGGTAAAAAATAAAAAGCCCTAGGATTAAAATAATTTTGTAGAATACTATTCTAGCTATATTTTAAACTTGTGGTTGACTCCCTATGTGGTCCTAAACTAACCCCTGAACTATTTAAGAGTCTGTTGAGGTAGATATTAGGTATGTTCACATCTCAATAATAAAGTTTACTATAGCATTCATTCCTTTTCCCAAGCATCCCCAGTTTGGGGGACTTCACAACTGGAAATGTATATTTCCACGATTTAGTTGAAAGGAATCTCATCTAATTTACATGCTAATATGAGAATATATATTGTCTATGTACACAAATCATATAGTTTAGTAGTTTGCAACTTCCATCTAAATTGGTCTTCATTCTCAACATCTTTTCTAACCTAAAGATTGACTGATTTCACAACACACCAACAACCAGTTGGTTACTATTTAAAACATAAATTGCTAACAACATCTATATATTACCCACACACAAATAAGCACATATTTTGTAACAGTGAATAAGAAAGATAGCATGTCTTCTATGTAATATACATCCACATTTTCTTACTTTTTTCTTCTTCCTTAACTGCATTCAGTTTTTCTGAGTTATTGCAAGTAACCTGATTTTCCCATATTATAAAATGATTCCAATCTAAGAAAACTTAACCTGCAGTAATGCAGATACAAGTAATTTACAAAATTGTACCTTATTAAGTAAAATCTATTTATAACAAGATCACTTTAAAGCATTCCTAAGTTAAAGTTTGTTCTTATCCATTTAGCTGCCCTATGTCTTTTGATTGGTGCATTTAATCCATTTACCTATATACCTGTGTTTCTGTCTGTCTCTCTGTCTTCATCTTCTTAAAGTAGACCCTTTAGCATCATTTGCAATGCTGGTTTGTTGGAGCTGTATTCTTTTAGACTTCTTTTGTCTGGGAAGCTCCTTATTTCACCTTCCATTTTGAATGACAGCCTTGCTGGGCAGAGTATTCTTGGTTGCAGGCCTTTGTTTTTCATCGCTTGAAATATTTTTTGCCATTCCCTTCTGGCTTGTTTTGTTTCTGTTAAGAAATCAGCTAATAAGCTTATGGGAGCCCCCTTATATGTTATTAGCTGTTTCTCTCTTGCTGCTTTTAGGATTCTCTCCTTGTCTTCGAAATTTGCCATTTTCATGATGATACGTCTTAGAGTGGGCCTGTTTGGGTTCATCTTCCTTGGGACTCTCTGTGCTTCCTGAGTTTGCATGACATTTTCTCTCCTCAAGTTAGGGAATTTTTCTGTCATTACTTTTTCAAACAAGTTTTCTATCCCTTGCTCCTCCTCTTTTCCCTCTGGTATCCCTATGATATGGATGTTATTATGTTTCATGTTGTCCTGCAGCTCTCTTAAAACCTCTTCAGCTTTTTTTCATTTTGTTGCACTGCCTGGGAATTTTTTCTACATTGACCTCCAGCTTGCTGATCTGATCCTTTGCTTTCTCTAGCCTGCTTTTGATTCCTTCTACTGTGTTCTTCAATTCAGAAATTATATTCTTCATTTTCTCCTGGCTCTTATTGATGGTTTCTATGTCCTTTTTAATGCTGGTGTAGTTCTCAGTAAGTTCCTTTTAGCGTCCCTGGAGTTCTTTGTAGCTTTCCTGGAGTTCTTTGTAGTTCCCTTGGAGGTGTTTGTAGTTTTCTTTGAACTTGCTGAGCTCATTGAGCTTCCCTATTATCATTATTTTGAATTCCATGTCTGAGAGTGTGCTTGCCTCTGTTTCATTTCGCACTCTTCCTGGGGATTCCCCCTTTCCATTTGCTGAGGGTTTATTTCTTTGTTTCCCCATTTTAGGTGACTCTTGCTTGTTTCTGCTTCTTGGATTGATCTGCTTTGACTTACTGTCTTAGTGGTGTGACCTTCTGTGGTGTAGAGGTGCACTTTTTTTACTTCCTGGATCTGTGCTTTTGACATCAGCTCATTTCCCAGTCTGGGCCTAGTCAGCCAGTTGGAGACTACCAGAGAGCCACTCTCTTCATTTGTCTCCTTTAGTTGTTAATTCAATCAGTCTGTAATCAGTGGTCATATTTAGGCATCTCGGCTCTTCTGTTCTGTCCCTGGCAATAAGACTTCTCTCCAATTGGTGTTCTATTGGTTATTCTGGATGATTTTTCCCACAATTAAGTTGTAATTCCAGTTTGGTGTTGGGAGGAGATTGGTGTAGCTCCACTTCTCTGCCATTTTGGTTCTCCTAATTTTTCCTTTTATTCTATGACACTTATTTTATAATACAACAAAATTCACTTATTAAGTTTGATGTTTATTTTTGATCTCCTAATAGAACATAATACCAAAAGTATCTAATAAAAAGTAACTAATAAAAATCTGTTGAATGAATGAAGCATACAGTTACCTCCCCCTCATCTGCAGTTTCATTTTATGTAGTTTTAGTTATTGCAGTCAGCTGCAGTCTGAAAATATTAAGTGGAAAATTCCAGAAACAAGCAATTCCTAAGTTTGAAATTGCCTGCTGGTCTGAAGTGTGTGATGAAATCTCCTGCCCGCCCTGTTTTGTCCCACCTGGGATGTCAATCATCCCTTTGTCCAGCATCTCCATGCTGTAAGCCACTCCCTGTCCAGTAGGAAGCAAGCTATCAGAGGGACTGCACTGGTATCATCATAGTGCTTACATTGAAGTAACACCTGTCTTACTTAATAATGGCCCCTAAATGCAATGCTGGCAATTCGAAAATGCCAAAGAGAAGCCACAAAGTGACAAAAGGTGAATGCTCTCAAGTTGATAAGAAAAAAAAAAAAAACACTGAGGTTGCTACATTTTAGGGTTAGAATGAATCTTTTATTAAAATGACAGTGTGAAGAAAGAAAAATAAATCTGTGCTAATTTTGCTGTTGCAATTCAAATTGCAAAAATAATGGCCTGAGTGAGGGAATCAGTAAGATGGAAAAGGCATTAAATTTGTGGGTTGAAAACATAACTTGAAAACGTGCTTCTCTTGATGTCAATATGTTGTGCCAGAAAGCATTGACCCTATACAAAGACTTCAGCAAGGGATCCTGTCAAATAAGTGACCACATTCACATATCTTTTATTACAGTATATTGTTGTAGTTATTATATTTTATTATTATCTAGTGTTGTTAACTTCTTACTGTGCCTAATTTATAAATTAAACTTTATTACAGGTAAAGTTTATATACATATATAGGAAAAACATACTATCTGTAGGGCTCAGTACTACCTGTGATTTCTGGTATCCACTGGAGATCTTGGAACATATCCCTTGTGGATAAGGGGTCTCACTGTACAGGCAAGGTTACAAATGATTTATTATGATTTCAAAAAATGTTCCTCCTTGTCCCAACCAAAAACATAACAGCTTCTACCACTTAAACTCTCTGCTGCAAGTTCCAAAGACCAAAAATGACCTCTCTGTCAAAAAAAAAAAAAAAAAAAAGTAACACACACACAAAAGCTCTGAGTGGATCAATTTTTAGCACCGTAATCTGAGAGTTTAATTTCTATTTGTCACTTTGCCTGCAATTCTCTAGTCCTTCATCCATTATTCCAGAATTGCCTTGGGGCATAAATGTTTATTATTTCCAAGTCTCCCTCTGACCTCTTTTCCACTAGGCACAATGCTCTGGGCATTATGCCCTAGCTCTGACACCAACTCTGGACCTGGAAACTCACTTTGTACTTGATCTTAGTGCCTGATTCTTGGCTCCTCCTAAGGGATTTTAGTTTGGACAGCCCCCTGGCCTGACTCTTCCCATTAGTCTGTGTGAGTTTTAGCCCTCTGGCTGGACCAGAGCCACAGCCTTTCTCCATCTCTAACCTACCCACCCCCACCAAAGGGTAGGGACTTCAACCACCTTTGTGGTTAGTCTATAGGAGGACCTGGTTCCGTAGGAGTGAGACTGGCCAGGTGCTTTTTAAAAGGGGCCCATTTCTATCCTCTTTATTGTTTGAGCTAGAGATAATTTCCTGTGCTCCTCATTAGCTTGCTTACCCTACAGTGCTAGAGATGTTGAGGGATCAACACTGACTCTGTAGTGCTTATCTCTTCATACTATAAAGTAAATGGAAGAAAAAAGAAATGTCAATATTAGGAGTATAAGGCAGCTGATAGAAAAAGCAGCAAATTTATTTCATAGCAAATATTTAAAAGAATTTTTCCTGTGCTACCTTTCTGGAGATCAAGAATTTGGTCTATTTAATGGCTGGATAAACACCCTAAAAGGGAAAAAGAGAGTGGCTAAGTTTTATTTCCAACTTGTATATTAAATGTCTTAGGTGCTACCAGTCTGATTTATTTTGCTCCTTTCTTATTTATTTCAGGGTCTGTTTTTAGTTAAATGTGTTTGTCTGGTAGTCTAAAACAGAAATCCTAAGAATTAACCTATTACAGAAATGTGTACATACAGATACTAGAATTCATTCTCCGCACATTGTCAGGAACTTTTCTTTCACAAGCTGTCTTCTCCCTTCCCTGCTCCCAAAATTAGGGTGTCTGGAGAATGTGAAACAAAATTATACAAAGGCCTGACCTCTGGCCTTGCTTCTGTCTCTCAGACTGTGAAGTACCCAAGAGGGAAAGTGTTGAACTTGGCCTTACTTCACATGGCATTAACTGTAATTCTTTGTGAATTGTGGTGACATCATGGTATACTTTGACATCACTTCTCAGACTCCCTTCTGCTGCTGGGCATACAGTACATCAGTTTTGTTCAAACACAGGAGTCCTTTGTTGAGAAGAAAGGATGGCAGCTGGTCTTCTGCCCTGGTACAAATGCGGACTGCACAGAATGTGTCTGCTCAGTATGTTACCACAAAGTAGCCATTCTGCTACCATGGCTAGAACTCATTCACACGCATAGCTCTGGAAAATGTGAAAATTTACATCTAAAGAATTCAAAATTCAGATATGGGCCATAAGTCAGCAAATTTCTGCATATAGTAAAGCTCTTATTTACATGTCTGAACATGTTATCTAAAGTCAATATTCCAAAAGCAGTAGTATGCTGGCTATATGTGGGTATCAAGGCAAGGGGTGAAGAAATGCAAAGGTGAAGAGGTACATATCTGTCCCCCAAGACACTTCTCCTCTCATTGTAATTGTTCAAGTCCCTCCAATCACCAAATCAGGAGGGCTTCTGACTCTCAAGTCAATTCCTGGTTACTTCCCAAAATGTATTAACTTTGTACTAATAAAGCTATTGGTGCTATTATTATTCTGACTCAAAGTCAGTCAATGATGTCCCCAGTTGATATATTCCTTTTCTTTTCCTGAGTTCTCTGTTGCCAATTCTGCCTCAGAGTACAGCTGAGAAAATTGTTCAAAACAGAGTTTATGCAAAAATGTCATCTGTAAAATAACTCCAAACTTCTGTTCCATATGGCTCTAATGCCTGCACAAGGTAGGAAATTTTCAGATTAGTTTAAGAAATGGAAAGTTTAATTTAATAGTATTCCCAGAGGAATAGGCCATATTATGAAATATTTGGATGGAATAGTAAACATCTTTTATTTAAAAAGTATGATTTTTTTCATTCTGTAACAGAATAAATAGAGGCAGATATGATCCTAGATTCTACCATGAGCCTTATCTTTGTTAAAAGTATTTTTTTTCTTCCTTTGGAAATGTTACACTTAAGACCAACCAGACCGTAGTGTCCCATCTCAGCCTTTTACCACACATTCACTTCCCTAGCCACTTTTCAACCTGGCATGTCACCACTTACACTAAGAATCTACCTGTTGTATGGACCTTGGCCATGAAAGAGGCAGCATGACATTGTGGGCAGACAAACAGGTCAACTTGGATGTGATGATTTATTACCATTTGCTTGAATATATCACCCACTCTCAGTATGAGATTCACTTCTCATGAGTTACAAGAGGATAATCAGATCTACTTTATATACATACTCGTGTAAGAATTTGACGTGATAGCTTACATGAGTACAAAAAATCTAGTACAGGGCCTAGAACCTAACAACTCTGGCCATATATCCTGGAATTTCTGGGACAGTTCTATTTTCAAATCTTCTACTTCATAGTCCCCATAGTTTTCAGGCGATATGTGCTGATTACTTTGGGGGGATATGTGATCATTGTGCAAATAGGAGGTATTTGCTCCTAAATGTGAAAATGTATCTGAATCTGTAAAGCATCCTTAATTATCTGAGCTCCAATAGACTTGTTTCACAGTTCTAAGTACAGGCTACAGTTTGCAAAAGCTCAGATCTACCCCAGTTCCTCTGGATTTGACAACAGCAAATAAAAAGTAAGATTATAACCCCCATCTTGTAGAAAAAATAGACTCCTTTAGAGGAGATGGAACTTCATTGAAGAATAGTTTGTAACTTCCCTCCATCCTGCTAATGAATGGAGGGAGCCAATGAAATAAAAGGACACCTGGTTTGCTCTTTGGAAAATGACAGCTGGGAGTTTCTAAGGATTCTGTTAGAAATGAAAAAACCTCCCTGAAATTGCTGTGTTGTAGTAAGTCATCTCCTCTGCAGAGCAATGAGAGAGGAATGCTTAAGATTCTTAAAATATCCTACCTTAGCTCTCCAATTCTAGACCACTAATCCAAGTTAATTCCTGGCCACTTTCAAATATGTCTAAGTGAGTAACAATCACCAAATGTATTTACCAACATAAGATAAAGATCTCTCAAAGTCATTCTTCTAACTCCTGAAATTTGGGGAAAAATATTTTCCAGGGCTGGAGCAAGAACTTGGGGTTCTGATTTCTTCACAGGAGACTGTACCCCTATGAATGTGTTGACATAACAGCTGAACTCAATGAAATAAGTACTCAGAAAATTCATCTTCGTTAGAGAGAACGTTCAAAGTTCATTTATTTTCATAGGGAAGAGACTTGGAATCTGAATGTATAAGCCAAAAACCAATCAGTTAATTTTTTTAAAAAGGAGAAGTAACTTTGCTGAAACTAGAAATTTGAATTATTTAACAATCAGAATTAGCAAGGAACCGGTCAAAGCAGTCACAAAGTCCTAAGAGAAAAGCGAACTAGATGATTTTTAACAGGCTAAAAATTTCTTAAGCCAGATGAAAGGTTAGCTGCTGCATGTGGTAACTGCGCTGGGCTGAAAGAAGGCTGACAGTGGTCATCCTGGCCATTCATTCACTCCATCTTTAGGCTTATACATGCAGTATAATCAATTGCATTTTGCTGAATCACTGCAGTACTGACAGTGGCAAAATGAACTGCTGCCTTTTTCATTTTAGACAACAACACATTCACTCAAAGGCCCTGAGATAAAAAGAAATGACTGAATGCTATTTTTCCCATTCAGAAAGATGAAAAATTCCACTGACCACCCACTTACATACTTAAAAATGAATTCTTTTCTTTTCTTTTTCTTAAAGGAAAATTTAAAAAATATTTTATTCATTATTTTAGAGGGAAGGACAGGGAAGGAGGAAGAAAGGGAGAGAAACATCGATGTATGGTTGCCTTTCACCTGCCTCCAGCTATGGACCTGGCTATAAAAATGAATTCTTATTCTTTCCTAAGGTAGTACTGGTTTAAAACCAGCTGAAACAATAAATTTCAAATTGGACAAAATTCAAGATATATATGTAATTTGGGGAATAGAATTAAATTAACATTTAAATTTAGGAATATTTTAAAATCCATGTTTTTATCATAGCTGTCATTGGTTTTTAGTCAGTTTTCTATAACTACCTAAAAAAAGTTAAGACAGAAGGCTTACATATGTGCTATCTTCTAACCTCTCTAGAGGTGACAAAATTACCTGCTCAGTGCCCTCACCTTGATACTTACTAGTGGACCATGGGCAAAGAAAAGAAGAAATGTTTATGGCTGATGCAACAATCATAATTTGGCCATACCAAATTAAAGTAAAATTTCTCTTGCATGTGCTATGAATAATGCATATTCTAAATCTAAAGAGAAAAGTTCCCAATTTTACAAGGGTGAGTCCATCAACACTACATTTACTAGGAAAAAACAAACCATGATTTAACCACTGATTTTAAGGTTTTTAAGTGTTGTCATTTCAAATGAATTTTTTGCACGATTTTGACTTAGTCTTCATGCCATTTTTTTACATTAAAATTTCACTATTTTAAAGTTAACTATTTTCTGAAGGTGTAAATGTTTACAAGGAATCTCTTGCTGGAATAGGTATCAAAGAGAAGATGAAAACATTTGTTGGTATTGATTGGCATGAGAATTTTGATAAACGTAGTGTTCCCCAGAAATCTATACGTTAAGTTCTCAGGTAATTTTAATTATTCCTAATCAATGTGTCAAGCAAGGACATGTACATTTTTCTAAGAGTGGTTGCTTGTCTCAGTGAGGTGTGGTCTTCCCAGCTAAAGTCCACGATGAGTCCTGTTCTATGGCTAGTGATTGACAGCTGCACCTGAACTGTCAGGAAGGTGTCAAGTAAATACATTTAGTCACAATTATTCTGAAGGGTGGGAAATTTTATTAGGAAATTATAGACTGTGGCAATGGATAGTCCTCACTTATCAAATCTGACATTAACAGGAGGCAACAATAAATAAAGAGTGAAAAGGAAAGGAATTGTGATTCCTATGAGGCACCTACTATGGGCCAGGTTCTGCTAGTGTTTTGCACAGTTCATAAAGCCTGTACACAAACTCTAATTGCGCAGATGACAACACCAAAGCAACTTTCTATGCTACCTACTTAAAAAAAATAATGACAAAATTGGAATCCCAACCTCTTCCTAATACATCATCATCCTTATTACTCTCAGTTGTCTAACATACCTGGGGACTTTGAAGTCAACAGTGGGCATGTTCAAAAGAGTAGAGTAGTGCCACATGTGTGTAGCAGCCACTCACACGAGAGCACACTGTTGTAAGAAATAATTTTTGAGGGAATATTTGTACCACTCTACTTTAAAACACAGCCCAATATGTATCAATGTTCTCACTGTTTGTGTTTTAGTACCCAGTTAAGTGCACTCAAGAGAGAAAGATGCTCCTGAAACAGTTTCTTGGGAGATAAGAACTTCCACAAAAGATTCCAAGCCTTTTTCTAACAGTACTAAATGAACCCCTGCAAATTTATATTCAATGCTTGCCTGCAGCTTCAATTCAGCACTAAGTTAGCTATTACCTTAAGCAGAGGGAAAAACATCTCCAGTAGCAGCTGGCAAGACTAGAGGAAGGGAGAAGGGAGAAGGGAGAAGGCAGGAGTGGGAGAATGGAAATAAAGTAAAGTCAGCCTAAGCACAGCTCATATCTGGGCAGCCTAATCCAGCAGAGACCTTACAAAACCTGCCAATGGCCAGTGGTAGTAACCTCCATACAAACTTTTGATTTGTACCAAGCAGCATCAGGAAGAAGGAAACCGAGAGAATGACACACTATCACTTTCATTGCACAGCACACCGCCCTGAAAACAACATTCTTACAAGTATGTTCTACTTCTCCTACCCAGCCTGGCTCAAGGGCCAGGGTAAGCAGCGGTGGGAGTGTGGTCCAATATCACAGGATCTTCACACACAGCTCTGACCCTCTTTCTCAAAGGTTAAAAGAAAAACACTTGGAAAGCATGTGAACAGAGTATTTCCATATTAGTTTTTAATTGAGAAAATCACATAATTCTAAACAGCCGGACAACTGGCAGCTTTGGCTTCAAAAAATGTTCAAGGGACAGTAGCAAGGGTGAGGCAAGTACAACACAGGACTATGGGAAGAGTTGGTGAGAAGCTTGCATCCCTGAAGGTGCAGTTCTGTCTACAGACTGAAACAAAAGCAGTCTATCCCTATTTCTGTTCAAATTTCCTAAAATGAGGGCAGAATCCAATGCTGAATGCAATCACATATTGCTTTACAATGTGTATACTGTCAAGGCTGCATTCCTGAACCAAGTGGTTTTTGACAGTTCCACAAGTGATAACTTCTTTTGCAATGGGATTAGAACTTTGTTTTTGATATAATTGCTTCTTCAACTACAATGCTAGCCATTGGTTCTAATTAGCTATTAAGGAAAAAAGACTCTATTTTGTAAGTAGTCATTTAAATTGCAGATGTGGGTTCAGACTGCCAAACATGTACTTGCCACCACAAATCAACACCCAAATACAGAGCAGGTTGCCACTCTCTGAAACACATTGCTATGCAAAGAGGCACAGCTATGCTTTTCTTTCTTTCCTGCAGACAGCCTCTCACTAGTTTCATGGTCATTCTCTGAGTTTGGGAGCAGCACATGGAGAAAAGGCAGGGAGGACTACAGGCTAGAGGAATTCATGTCCAAACATTTTTAAATTGCTGAAAAAGTTTCAGCATCATGATTTCCATCACAATGAGCAAGTCATTTACTCAGCATCCTTTATGTGGATGGTATTGTTTTAGCTGTTAAAGGATAAAAGACAAGAAGTCACAGCTAGGTTTTAGAGGTCTTTATAAGTATGAGTGTAAGGGCAGGAGGCAGAGCTGGTGGGCAAAAAAAGGGGGCAGCTGTTATGGAAAGTTATATAGGGATTCCTAAAAAAAAAAAAAAAAAAAAAAAAAATTAAACCAAGAATTACTATGTGATCCAGAAATTCCAGTTGTGGCTATATGCCTAAAAGAACTGAATTCAAGGACATGAACAAGTATTTGTAGGTCCATGTTCATAGCAGCATTATTCACAATAAACAACCCAAGAGCCTCCTCAAAAAACTAAATATGGAACTGCCTTTTGATCCAGCAATTCCACTACTTGGACTATACCCAAAGAATCCTGAAACATCAATTCATAAAAACCTATGTACCCCTATGTTCATAGCAGCACTATTTATAATAGCTAAGTGCTGGAAACAGCTTAAGTGCCCATCAGTGGATGATTGGATAAAAAAACTTTGGTACATTTACACAATGGAATACTACACAGCAGAAAGAAAGAAGGAACTCCTAACCTTTGCAAAAACATGGATGAAACTAGAAAGTATTATGCTTAGTGAAATAAGCCAGTCAGTGAAGGACAAATACCATATGATCTCACCCATTAGAGGACAATAATGAACAAAACTAACAACAAGCAAAATATAACCAGATATATGAATACAGGGAATAGGTCTTTAGTGATCAGGGGGAAGGGTGTTTGGGGGAGGGGGAAGGAAGAGGCAAGAAAGGGGAGCAGCTTAGACAAGAACCTAGTATGAAGAAACCATGGACATGGACAACAGGTGGGATTGACTTTGTGGGGGAATGGGTGGGTGGGGAAGAGGACAGAGGGGAGCAAAAAGGGGATGGATGTAATACAACAACAATAAAATTTTAAAAAATAAATAAAAGAGCTTAAAGCAAAAACAAACAAACAACAACAACAACAAAAAACCCAAGTGTCCATCAATAGATGAGTAAATAAAATATGCTAAATACTGTTAATTAAACAAGGAGGCCATTAGACTGATGTAGTGCTAATGCAATGTGGCCTATACAAGCAAACCAAAATCCAAGCTGGTAAATTCAAGCCTCAAGGTTATAAAATCAAAACATTAAGGACAACAATTACAAACAGCCAGCTAGGTTTTAAACTATTGGAATAAAATAATTTCTTTTCTTGGCTTCTGCACTTGCTCTAAATAAGTCTTTCCCCAGCCTCTGTTTGTGGAGCACTCCTAACCACTTCTGGTTTGATGCTGCCCCATTCTAGTTGACAAATGCTAAAATAAACTCTTAAAACTTGTAGTATGCCTCAACTATCTTTTAATAGTTCATACAATGGGGTATTATTCAAGGAATGGAATCCTGATGTATAATGTGACAGGCCTAGACCTTAAAGACATTATGCTAAGTGAAATAAATGAGCCACAAAAAGATAATTATTACACGATCCCAATGATAATAGGTACTTTGAATAATCAAATTCATGGAGACAGAAAATAGAATGATAGTTACCAGGGGCTGAGAAAAGGCAGGTGTTGAGAGTTACTTTTTAATGGATAAGGAATTTCCATTTAGGAGGATGAAAACATTCTGGTGATGAACAATGGTGGTGCTTACACATCCCTGTATATCTACTTAATACCAGTGAACTGTATACCTACAAATGGTTAAAATGCTACTTTTCATGTTATGTGTATTTTACCACAAATAAACAATAGGAGGTAAAAACCAACCTACACAAATAATTAAGGCATAGATGGAAGTGGATAAAGAAATATGTAAGTAAATGCATACTTTGTATTGTTGAGAAGCTCTGTTACAATGCCATTATTCTAACACCAGATGGTCCTATGATTTCCTTCTATCTGGACCTGGATGAAGTCTCCTGCATTTGTACTTCCTGTTCTTCCACTAAGCAAGCATTACAACCATAATGCATTGTGTAGTGTAGTATAGAATAATATATTATAGTTAAGTATAGCATAGCATAGCATAGCATAGCATAGCATGGCATAACAGCTTTGGAATCAGATGGGTCTGAATTCGAATGCAAGGTCTGTTAGTGCATGACTTTGTCCATGTAACCACATCTCTGGATGCCTTGGTTTCTTCTTCAGTATCACAGCACCAAGCATACCTCCAAATGTGAGAATTCATTGTAAGAATACAATATTCTTAGAGTTTACTAATGGAAGTACCTACTACTACAACTTTCATTATAACAACAAATACAACTATGGCAGTTGAAGAAATGAAAAAGGAAAGGAAGTGGATGCTAATATATGTTTTTAAAAATTGTTTTCTGCTGTTCTTAAAAAGTCAAAAATGGAATTCTCATTTTACATAAAAATGATTATTCATTAAGTGACTTCATTGCACTTTCAGAAATTGCCCACTCATCTGAAACATGAGATTATTCAGAGAGTGGTTAACAAAAATTCAGAAAGAATTTAGCATCACAAGCATATCGGTTGTGCTCTTAGTCAGCCTTCCATTCCTAACACTTCTCACTGTCTGAACTAGTAATTTTCATGTGTCATACACCTCTCTTTAAGAAGGAAAAGTCTTGACAAAGAAGATATAATAGCAGATTATCTGTAGGAACATAATCCTTTATCCATATGAACAACAGAGAATTATCTGTTTTTATTTGCTTTAACAGGAGAATGACAGGGTCTTACACACAAGATTGGGAAATGATGGGGCTGATTTCTCATCAGACTGGGGAGGGTTGATGGAGAAGGTGAAATGTGAGCTGTCTATTAAAAAATGGCAGCCATACTTTGGAACAATAAAGTCAGGCTGCCGTGTCACCCCAAATTGGAAGCAAACTAGAAGACCAGCCTGGGGCTTGAATCCAAGTGAGTCCTGATTTCAGAGCTGGTACTGTGCTAGACATATTCTTCCAGCTTGCAAAGCAGAAACTTCTTTCTTATAGCCCTACAAAAATCTGGCTGGAATCCATTAAGACATTGTTTGAACCCCAGTGAACTTTTGGCTGCAGAAGAGAGGAAGCTCATGTTCACAGCAGAAGGTTCATGTTGTCCTAGTACAGAAAGATTTTGGTATGAACCAAGCCAGACATTTCCCATGACTTGTCTACTAATACTGATAGACAAGTATTTTGAACATTTTCAGGCCACAAGATTCACCCACTAAAGGATAAAAGGTGATGCTTATTGTCCAGGGAATAGAAGAACCACTCAAGATGTAACCACTATTTCATAGACAGTAGGCAGTATCATATCCATTTATTACCCAGGAAGACACTTCTTAACAATGAGCCCATATTGCAGTACCTTGCTACCATTATTAATAATCATGGAGATAGAACTTTAATGCACTTGCAAACATTGTCATTATAAATTATTCCCTATCACAGGAAAAGATCTGGGATATTTCTCAGACTGAATCTCTAAACAACCAAAATTCTGGACTTGTAAAATGTTCCAAATGCCTCATCAAATAATTTTACTATATTTCATGGAAACTATACATACTGAATAAAATCTACTTTTACATACACTAAAGGTCTGATTTAGAAGTAAATATACAAGAAAGTAGAAAATTACACATCTGTCATCATACTCATAGTCATGTATGGCAGCCCTAACTCACCCCCAGTGCCATGACTGTTATTTGTTGCTCCATCCCCTGGCCAAGGCTAATCGGTTCAATAGTAGAGACACCTAGGCTAGTCCAGATTGTCCTGCCTGGGAGTTGAAAACTGACTGGAGATGGAGAGAAACAGAATATGAGGTCTGTCCCAAAGGTATTGGCCACGCAAACTTTAAATTATATTGACATGGCTCAATACTTTTGAGACAGACCTCGTATGGTTGGAGCAAAGTTATCTTTGAAGATACAGCCATATCTATAGCTGAGGACCTCAAAGCTGCCCTAGTTCCTATGCCTCTTGAAGCGTAGTCCATTAGCTTATTCCTTGCTTCTTATCACACAGTGTTTTCTAAACAAATAGTTCAGGTTCCCATAACTGGCCCTTATTTTTCAATAATCTCCTCTTTTTAACTTTCGCTGAACAAGTACACTTTTATTACTTGTAACCAAAAGAATCTTAGCATATAGCATATATATTTTGCTAGGAGGAGCATTTATTTTCCTACCCTAAAACTAAATGAACTAGAGGAAGATTTTGTTACTATTTGTATTCCCAACATTTTAAAAGAGATGGAAAAAGAAAAAAAAAAGAATTTAGTTTAAGGTTTTGAGAAATCCGGAAGAAAAGAAACAGAAGTGAAGGAAGTAATGCCAAAGGAATTCAACAGTAAATCTATAATATTCTGGATTTGAAAAGCAGCAGGCTCTAAAGATAGTACAAGGCTGGGATCAAGGAAAAGAAAGAGAACATAAATAAGATACATAATTTCCAGAATAAGAAATTTCATATTTTTCCTCTTAAAATAACCATCTGCACACAGGTCAAGAGTTTATACTTTCATATGTTAAGATTAAAAAAAAAAAAAATTGAGTAGCTACTCTTTACCTGATATTCATTCAGAAGTTTATTTTATTTTTTCTCATGTTGCCCTTGGTAGGAGCATTGGTCAGATTTATTGAATGAAATATTCTTCCCTACTGCTTTGGAATTTCACCTTTTTCATACAATAAGTGATTAGCCTCTGGTTTCTGAGCTATCGTTAGCCTGACTATCATTACAACTGCAATCTGCTGTTCCAATTATTGAACTTTAATTATTCACTTTATTACCTGCTTTTAGAAGCCTTTAATGTTGCTTCCAGTTAATGTAGAACAAATTTCACAAGAGTTCCTTTTACTCTGGAAAATGGCTACATACATCGGGACCTAGAGCAGGTCCTCAGCTGGAGGACAAGACAGAGTAGAAGAAGTCTCACCAATGATAACCAAGCTTCTCCTTTCTCCTCTTTCTGATAGAAGCTGAAAAACCAATAGTCAATAGGGCCCCCAATTCTTAGAATCCAGTCACAGATTCTTGTAGTTCTAAGGTTCGGGGAGTGTTACTTGGGAGGGAGGGAGGGATGATTTTGAGAGGCAGTATGAGTAAAAGGAAAAGTACAAGCATTAGAGCCAGACAGATCTGGATTTTAATTCCTAACTCAGCCGCTCGCAAGATATATGACTTTTGGCTATCAAATTTAACTTTCTGAGTTGTAGATGAGGTTCCTGTGAGTTTTAAAAGGTATGTCAAGTGCCTGGCATGATTAGTAATCAATGCAAGGCCTGTTCAGAAAGTATCCAGCCATGTAATATGAAAAACAGAGACATTTATTGAAGAAGGTACAAGAAACAAGAAACATTGTACATAGGACAGTAACACCTCAGTCCCTTTCAAAGTATGCACCTTGGGACCTCACAATTCTCCCAATCTCTATCAGTTGCCCCATCATATTTTCCTGAATCCCACTGACACTCTGAAATCTCTCTTTTTTCAAAGGTGATTTAAATTTTGGGAAAAGCCAGAAGTCACAGGGTTCCAAATATGAGCTGTGGGAAGGGCTGAGTCACCTGTGTGATTTGATGTTTTGCAAAAGAACTCTTCATGAGCTGTGATGCATGAGCGGATGTGTTGTCTTGATAAAGTTGGCAATCACCAGTTGCCCATAGCTGTGGTGTTCTGAATCATTTGAATAGTTTCTGTGGAAGAATGTCCACGCTTCACATAAAATATGATGCAGTTCTTTAGTCTACTCACTTAGTCATTTTGAATGTGATGGCCACACAGTACACAGGCTCACTCACCAGCATCTACCGCTCCCACTGACAAATACAGTGACATCATCACTGTTCACACATGTGCATCCCAGGTCACTCTCCTTGGCTGCCTGGTTACATCGATATCACATAAACCATTCTCATTATATTAATAATGGCTGGACTTTTTCTGGATAGACTTCATATGAAGTAGATTATTTTATTATTCTTATCATTACCGTTATGATAACTTTAATTTTTTCTCCTCCTCTGAGAAAGCCTAGCCTACATTTCCTGCAGGGAAGGGTCAGGAATTCAGATAGCTACTGAGTCCAGGCTGTGTAGGTAATGGTATGGGCTTCAAAGTGTTTACATCATCTCAAGGTCATGGCAACTTTTTAGCTCTATTCAAATGATTGCTGTGTTGAAGTGGAGACCAAATGTTGCAGATCTTTTTTTTCAAAGGGTATGTTATGAATCTGGATTTTTACTGGAAATATTATTTTTAAATACTGGCAACTGATTCAAATTTTTACAAAACCACACTCTGTGTACCAAAAACAAAAGTGTCAGTGGGATATTTTTGGCTGAAGAATTGCTAGTTCACAACCTTTGTTTTAGAGCCATGAAACAGACCTATGTAGCCTTGATGAATGCATTCTATATATACATTGCTTATACATGAGAATGTTTTTTTTTAAAGATTTTATTTATTGTTTTTTAGAGAGAGGAGAAGACAGAGAGGCAGAGAGGGAGAGAGATATCAATGTATGGTTGCCTTTCACCTGCCTCCAGCTACAGATCTGGCTGGAGGCCTGGCTTGCAACCTGGTTATGTGCCCTGGCAGGGAATCGAACCAGTGACCTTTGGGTTTGTAGGCTGGCACCTTATCCACTGTGCCACCAGCCAGGGCTGAGGGTATGTTTTAAGTGAGGATGAAAGTTTTTCTCTGGACTGAAAACAGAAGCCCAGGCATGAATGGGCTCTATGTTTCTCTGCCCTACACATTCTAAACATTCAGTGCTTCTGCACACCCCACATTCGCTGACCTAGGGCACACCTGGAGAAAGGAAAATGCAGGTGCCAAAAGAGCTGTACCTATTTGACCACCAGGTATGTCTACCTTAACTAGCCAAGTTATATCATTTACCCAACCAAAGTAAAGACTTACTAACTCTGTTCAAGAAAAGAGAAAACAAACTTTCATCCCAAGTTAGATCACATAAAAATCAAGAGTGGAAATGGCTGTACAGACATCATATCATGTTGTTCAATAAAAGACTGTTGTGTGGATGGATGAACCAACAAATTAACATATCTTTCTGTCAACCAACAGCAATACTGAGCTTTCTGTCTGAGAAGCTGAGACTCACCCAATGGGAAGAATTCCTCCCCACCAGGAGAACCTGGGAGACAGAAAGGAAGACAGTAGTAAAGTATAGTTGTCAACTTGAAAATAACAAAACACTGGCTATGTTCTTTCATTTTAATGTGACTGGCTACATATTCCAGGCTTTCCTATGCTGCCCCCCTTTCTCTGAAATTTCTTCTATTTCTTTAAATCACCTGTGTCTACTGGTGAAGAAATTAAGCTGGTACTCAAGTATAGTCATAAACCTAAGTGCACGTGGGCTAGCCAGCCACCCACTCTTGGCCACAGCTGCCAGGGGCAATAGGTTTGTGCTTGGCATTTCTGCAGGAATAAAAGTGGTGTACATTAAGTTTTTTTAGGATGTTTACTGTTGGCAAGGTTTTCCACTTGTATTTTCTTTTATAGTATAACTGTTTTTAAGTGAATGGAATGCTCTGTGATAATTTAGCCTCAAGGGAGGGAGTTTTAGCTCAGGGACTGAAATGCACTTAGTAATAATGAGAGAGACTCACAAGATGAATAAACAATACAAGTCAAAAGAAAATACTTTAAACTCCTCTTACAGGTTCTTAAAAACACACATACAGAAAGCACTTGCACTTAATACAAATTAAAGAGTACGGGAGTTGGCGCCAGAAGAACTGAGTTTGGGTCTTCTTGGCTCTGTTACTTGCTACGGAGACACCTTGAGTATCTGCCCCTATGCTCAGTGGGGAATGAGGAGACTCAGGTGGTAATGTCCAAGGTTCCTTTCAAAGCTATTATTTTGTGATTAGCTTTGAAAAGAGGTTCAAAATATCTCTTGAGGTCTCTGAATTTATCTTGGCCTCCCTGTTCTGTCTCAGATTCTTAAGTGTCCTCTTGGATCACAAGTAGTCAGCCCACAGCAAAAACACTTTGTTCCTTCTTGATTCGAGCTCCTCAGGGAAGTCAAACCAAAAGGCAATAGGAAGGACAGGTGGGGTTTATTATACTAATTTTAGGTGCTTGGGTAGATTTTCATGATGCTGGCAAGCAGCCCTTCCTTGGAATGTTCCAGGAGAGTCTTTGGCAAACATGAGTGTGTTAAAACTTGGGTAAAAGTATGTTCATGGCTCAAAATCTGGAAGGTACCCGATGCTTTAAATTGTTTTTATTAAGGATTTGACAATTAAAGTAGCTGCAACATTTAAAAATATGACCCCTTTACCTAACTTGGCATTTCCCTGGAAATATGCCCATCAGTCAATGCACAATTACTTACTAATTGTTTTTCATACTTGGATTGGATTTTGAACATTTTAAAACAATTATATGAAATGTCTTAAGATACCCAATTTGAAAAAAGTTTCCTCAATTCTACTTTATTTTAATTGAACAGCTTTTATTTTTTAAACCTAAAGCAAAGTTTCAAATTTTTCCAATTCAGAAATTGAATTGGAAACCTTGCATTTCCAGTTTCTGGGAATACTAGCATTTTATGGCCCAAAACTTGATAACCACATTAATTATGGTGTGAGTTGAACTAATTACAAATACGTCTGAAGAACATCCAATTTAACCACAAAACATCCTGTAGGAGTAAACAGTTTCCAGCTTCATTTTCTAATATACAGTTAAGAAAGAAACTACATCATACTGGAATCCTGACTGATATCGATGGCCTTTGGAAACCTTGCATTTTGTGAGTTTAATCCCAGAAAGGATCTGATGTCTTCAGCAGTGAGAGTTTATCCAGAGAATCTGGTTGATACATTGTGAAAACCAACAGTTATCTTCATGGAAAAGCTCCTAGGTAGATCTGCACCATCTCTCATCGTAAGTAACAAACTACAAATTTGGTAGTTATGCAACAGTCCCAGGGAAAGTAAAGTGTAGCATAGGAAATATAGTCAATAATATTGTAATAACTATATATGGTGCCAGTGAATACTTGAAATATTTGGGAGACCATTTTGTAAAGTATATGATTGTCTACCCACTATGCTGTACACCTGAAACTGTTACAAAATAATATTAAGTGTAAACTTTAATTGAAAATTAAAATAAAAAAAGAATAGGTGGCAGACCTATAGACCTCAACTTCTAGATTTCTAACCTATTATCATAAAATAACAACAAAAAATAAACTCACATAAATAGACTTTGTTTTGTAGCTTGAAGGAAATGAGAATAAGGCATACATAGATTAAAAGATAAAAAAGACATTTAGGATAAATAATTTATGTGATTTAGAGAGGGCTTGATCATCAGGAGACAAAGATAGTCAACAAAGAAGTTTCTTGATTTGTTGATCCATCCATGCAACAGTCTTGTGTACAACTCAATATAAAGAAACTAAAAATGAGTAAAATATGGTCTCTGCCAGTCAGAACATCTCAGCCTAACGGGTTAGCTAGATGTTCATGAAAATTAATATAAGACAAAGGAAACAAGAGAAAAACAGGTGCAAGAGGTAGGAAAGAATACTACGTCCCTCAGGGAGTTTCACTGAAAAACTGGGCATTCTGGTCAAAAGGATGATCTGAGAGCTGGACAGGAAAGACTTCTGACCCATCAGAAATGAATTACAGTGCTACCCCTCTCTGCCCCAACTGCGTCTTATACTTAAGAGTTTCATTCTACTATTTAGCATAATGCCTACCCATAAATGCTCAATAAATATTTGTTGAATGAATGAATATATAGTACTTAATCTTTCTAAACCTCACCTTCCTCCTCTCTAAAAATGGTAACAACCCTGCATGGATTCATGTGAGGATTAAATTTATATATATATATATATATATATATATATATATATATATATATATATAATGTGTACATAGCATAGTGCCTGGCACATAAGTGCTCAACAAAGATCAGGTATTATTACTAAAATTAGGTGTTATTACCTCTATTTTATACATGTGAAAAATGAGGCATAAAGAACCAAATAGCCCATGATCACACAGATAGTAAGTTTAGAAGTCAGACTTCAAACTGAGTCCAAAACTCAAGGTTCTTCTCCATCTCATGTTGCTGCTGATTATATGTAGTCATTCATGTTTGAGCCTCATCATACTGAGACTATAAGCTTCTTGAAGACAGGAAGGATGGCACTGACTTTCATACCCTCATAGAGCCTAATTCATAACCACATGGCAGACCTATTTGATAACCTGACTGAAACTATCCAGAACTCCAATATTTCAAATGTAAATGAAAGGATTAAAATACAAGATTTCAAATTCCCTTCTCAGTTTCAAGTCTTCTGTGATATCACTCAATGAATGAAATGCAGAGTTAATATGTAATGCAGCTAAATAATGCTTTGTTGAGAATTTACTAAACTAGGGAAAAGACCTCTCAAATCCAAATTTATTTTCCTTAAAAAGAAAAGGAGATATGTTCAACTTGCAACATTGCTATCCATTCATTCAGCATATATTTATTAAAGATCTGTTGCATGTTGGCTCTAAATCACTTTTAATACATACAAATACTTAGGGTCTGAAATAACTTGTTATGACATAGTGAGTGAAGGGTACACTCACCTAGAATAATGGGTCAGTCAGTGTAACTTTGTCAGAGTGAGTACTCTCAGAGCTAACACAGTCTTTAGATTAAGTCCATACACTTAGCACTTCATTCAAAAAATAGCTTTCTTAAAATATAATTCATATACTACAAAATATACCCATTTAAGGTAGATAATTCATTGGTTTTATTGTATTCACAAAATTCAGAAACTATCACCTAATTCTGTTTAGAACATTTTCATTGTTCCCAATAGAAACTTCATACTCATTGGCAGTCACTCTCCCCTCCACTCTAACCCCCAGACCTGGGTAATTGCTAACTTACTTTTTATCTCTATAGAATTGCCTATTCTGGACATTTTATGTCAATGAAATAATAGAGTATGTGGCCTTTTGTGACTGGCTTATTGTCTCCCTTAGCATATTGTTTTGAAGTTTCATTCATGTATCTGTTCTTCATTCCTTTTTTATTGTGGAATAATATTTCATAATTTAGATAGCCCACATTTTATTTGTCCATTTATCAGCTGATAAATACTTGGTTGTTTCTGCTTTTTGGCTTTCATGAATAGTCAAATGTTAACACCTGAATATAAGTTTTTTGGGGGGTGAGGACAGAGACATATGCTTTCACTTCTCTTGTGTATAAATGTAGGAGTGGAATTGCTGGTACATATGGTGACTATGTTGAGCATTTTGAGAAAATGACAGTTATTTTGCAAAGCAGATGCAGCATTCTGCACATTTTAAGAGAGACAGACACAAACACACAATGACTATGTGGTGTTAATGTTGTAGCAGCTCTTATACAATCCTCCCATAGATAATAAGTTGATTCTCCAAAGTTAGAAACAGTAAAGGAGGAAAAAATTGAGCACATTTTTTTCTTCAGTTATGATTGCTGAAGAAAATTAAGGCTCCTTGAAGGAAGCCTTTAAGTCCTGTTCTCTGCTATATGTCCCAGGGGATCTCCTAGTGACTAATAGTAAGCATTCAATATTTGTTGAGTGAATAAAGATCCCCAAAAGTCACTGTGCAGCAAAAGATAAACTTTGCCCAAAGAGATGTCTGGCCTTTGCCCTTGACTCATGGGAGGTAACTCCAAGCCCTTGTAAATAATTTCCTGACCAATACAAGTGTCTTTGTTTGTCTGAGGGCTTTAGGCCATGCCAGAGCATCTACTAATGGTATGATTTATGGTGAAGGCTTTGGGCCACACAATGTCAATCTTTAGAAAGGATGGAGTCTAAGATCAGTCATTCAGGTAATCAACCATGGTTATGTGATTGAAGTCTAAATAAAAGCTCTGGATGCCAAGGGGTGGGGGAGTTTCCTGGTTAGTAATACTCTATGCATATTTTCACACATTGTCTCTGCGGGAAGTTAAGTGCAGTACATAGAACTCTGCTGGTAGAAGACAGCTGAAAGATCTGAACTTGAACTCTCCTGGACCTTGCTCTATGGACCCTTCTTTTGGCTAATCTTAATTAGTATCATTTTGCTCTAATAAACTATGGTATAATGGTGAGTCCTAGTGAATTATCAAACGAGAAAAATCTTGGATATCATGAACTTGAGCTTAGTATCAGAAGTGAATGGTTTGGAGACTCTCAAACTTTGTAGTTATTAACAATCTTAAACATTCTTTTTTTTTTTTTTAAAGAGTTTATTTAATTATTTTTAGAAAGAGGGGAAGGGAGAGAGGCAGAGGGGGAGAGAGACATCAATGTATGGTTGCGTTTCACCTGCCTCCAGCCACAGACCTGACTGGAGGCCTGGTTTGCAACCTGGTTATGTGCCCTGGTTGGGGAATCGAACCTGCAACCTTCGGGACAATCTTAAACATTCTTAAAGATGATTAGGTATAATTAGCATATTCAGTATTTCCACAAAGAAATGGCCTAAAGAATCATTCATCAGACAATGCATCATGGAATAAATCAAGAAAGTTGTTGGATCTTGGTAGAGTTTTCACTTAATCAAGTGTGGAATTCCTAGGCCACAGAGTTCATTTCCTGTGATACATATAGTTATACTTTTATTAACAAAGAGATATGCATACTGATACTTATGCTTCACTACTGACATATCTTTTCCCAGAGGAAAGGGTGACATATTATAAAAAATTATCGAATTTCAATTATAGCTGAGCCTTTTTCTAGTTGTAGGACCTTCTGTGAGCCTCCATATCCTCATTTATAAAGTAGAAATACTAAAGATATCCCAAAAGGTGGGCACAAGAAGCACATGGTGGTAGGCATAGTGTCCTCTGCAAACTACACAGGTTAAGATGAATAAAATTTGAAAAATAATTCTAAATTAGGTGCACTCTGCCTTTATATACTTTACTGAATTTCTTTGGGAAAACAAAATCAATGAATTTGCCTATCCCTTAATTTAATTAAGCACACACTTAATTTCAAAAAGTAAATTAATAAAACTTTCAAAAACATTTTTCTATGTGAGATATAGAAAAAAGGGTCTCCCTCCTGAAAATCAGAGAAACAAACAGAAATAAAAACCCCAGTGTTTCTGTCTAGGCAGCAAGGTGAGAAGAGAGTCCCTATGGAATGTCACTTTCTAGATCTCTTAGCTACTCAAAGAGAGAAGATGCCTCAAATAATTTTAAACTACTCTATACTAATTTGACCAGTTTTTCCTAGAAGCAACAAACATTTAAGTTGGCTTGTTCTCTAACTGGTACATGGTCTTAGAAAAGATTAACCTGATAAATATTAAGCATATATAAATAGGCCTGTAACTATAGTACAAATTTAATAGAAACACTCCTTTTAGTTAAGAAGACAGAGATAAGAGGGAGAAAGAAATGATACAAACTCACTGAATGAATGCACTGTAAATACATCTTCTCATCCCTCACCATTTCCCCAAACCAAACTCTGACCCTTCTCCTAAGTTCTGCATCCCACTGGATGGTAGCGCCATGCTTTGCTTAGTAGCCTGGGCATCACCTTTACCTTTCAATTATTCTCTCCTACTGCATTTAACCAATAACCAAATCCACAGATTTTATACCCTGATTTGTTTTCGTCCCACTTCCAATTTTTGCTCTTTTCCAATCAATTGCCCTCACTGTAAATAGAGTGCTCTTTCAGAATTAGGTATTTTAGCTTATCTTTCATCTGCTTGAGTTATTTCAACAGCATTTTTTTTTGCTCTCAATATTGTAAGTCCCCAACACTTTTAATATAACTTACGTATCTTCTCATAATATGGGCCCTGACAGCCTTTTAACCCTCTCTCCACTCATTCTTCAATTTCAGGCTGCAATTAGGTTTTTCCAGCTATCTCTTTCTCTGAACTTTTTTGATCCCATGTCTTACTTAAATAGCCCAATGATTTATCATGGTCTACATTTCTCCCTTGGTGACTCTTTCACACAACTCAAAACTATATTTATGCACATATGTGTATATAAATACATTCATGTTTGTATTATCTGTAAATAAACAGGGCTGTATGTTAATCACATCTCCCAAAAAGACATATGCTGAAGTTCGAACCCACATTACCTGTGAGTGTGATCTGGTTTGAAAATAGGGTCTTTGTAGACATAATCAAGTTAAGATGAGGTCATACTCAATTGGAATGGGCTCTAATCCAATATCACTGTTGTTCTTGTAAGAAGAGAATAGAGACCCTGGGAGGAAAATGTCATGTAAAGACAGAGACACGCAGCCACAGAGGGAAGCTGGCCATGAGAGGGTGAAAGCAGACCGATGCTTCCAACTAGAAGCTAAGAAGAGGCAAAGAAAGTTTCTACCAAGAGTGTCGGAGGAAGCATGGCTCTAGGGACACATTGATTTTGGTCATCTCTCCTCCAGAACCATGAAAGAATAAACTGCTTTTGTTTAAGCCCTCCAGCAAAGAAACCACCATATAAAGAAATTTGGCCTTTCTTTACCCTGAACAAAAAGAGTGCAATTGGAATGATTCGAGCCAATAAGAAGTGAAGTAAGCCCGTATTTCAGAAAAAGCACCCTGTTTACAGCGAGGAGAATATGGTATAGTGATTGCAGTATACTTTACTGATTAGGTGGAAAAATGTAGCACAGTGAAGATAGTATGATTTCCTGTATACTTGTCATATTTTTCAACAGAGTGTAAGTTCTGGGAGAGTATGCACTGTACATTTTTCTGTCCATTCATGTATTTTCAGTATCTAGTATACAGCTAATTCCTAAGGAAATACTTGTTAAATGCATGACAAATAGCCCTAATAAACATATCATCCCTGAGGGAGCTTTTCCAATTTTGTATCCTCAGTACCTAACACATAGCATATTGTTGAGAGAACAAATAAACAACGTTTAAGAAACTAAGTAATTTGCCAAAATTCAACCATAAAGTATTAATAGTTTTCATCTTTACTATATTCTGAAAAGAGGGGAAAAAAAAGACTGTTCATTAAATCCTTTAAGCAACATATGCTTCCATGTGGAATTAGATTACAAAACACAGAAGGAAAAATGGCTAACTCCTTGTTTCTGACATCACCACCTTTAGAATAACTGGTAGATATTTGATACTAGTGACTTAGGTCACAGACAGAGATGGAGAAATAATTATTCCATTCAATTCATTTCAAACTACTCACCACAGGAATTATTAAAAATGGAAAGACTTTTTTTGTTAAAGGTATGGTTCATTTTAATGTTGCCACAGTATTAACATCAAAACTCTGTGATCTAATTTGTTGCTTATTTTTTATTGTATTATTCATTTAAAACAATATTATATAAAGAACTACTGGAAAGGAAGCCTCTTTTTCCTTTTTTGAAATGTCTTATTTTCTAAAATAGTAATAAGTAATGTTATAAATATATAGATTCATTACAAAAGGTGTGGTTTATAATTGTGCTTGGTCTTTTCATCAACACATAAAGTATCAACAGATGAATTTCATTAATTATAAAAATAAAACACTTTTCTGTATTTGACTTCAAAGTAACCTCAGAATTACTTTTAACATCAGCACATGCTCTACCTGTAAATTTATGCTCTTCTTTTTATATATATTTAAAACAGAAACCAGCTTTGTGTTTTACAACAAACATAAATGGGGCAATTTGGATAATGAAAATAAATGAATAACAGCAGTGCTAATAGAGCTGATCCTATTTGTGATGGCTCATTAACTCTACAGGATGCAATTCACTACCCTGGATCAGGGGTTAATAATGATACATCATGGAGCTATTAGCCAAAGAAGGTTTCAATAGGAAATTAACAGAAGGTCTGTTCATTCATTGGGAAGTCAGTATCCCCCTTTGAATGTATAACCACATTAAACTACATACTCAAAAAGGCCTTAAAGAGGAAAAGTCAAAGGAGAGAGGTAATTTGGGTATTACTAGTATTACTACAAGCTAGTAAAAGCTCTTTGATGCATTTGATTACTTAATTTAATCATCATATCAGTCTTATCAGGTAATTACAAATACTAACCTCATTTTGCAGATGAGGAAACTGAGGCTTAGGAACTTGCTTGGTCACATATCAATGAGTGGTGAAGTTCAGATTCCAATGAGTAGTAGGACTCCAAGGACTCTGCTCCTAACTAGCCATACTATGACAAAATACCTCCTTAGCTCTGCCTCATCTCCAACCTCATCTAGGATAGAATATCAATGAACAAATAAAAATCCTCATGTTTTAGTCTGGGTTACCAAAGGTGAGGAGAGATACCAATATGATAACCCTCCAGGGACAACAATCAAATTCCAAGAGGGAGAGAAAGGAGAGAGTACTGTTTGAAAAGGTGTATTCACTAAACCTTTTGTTTTCATATATAAATGATAGAGTTAAAGCTAAGCAAAATATTGTCCCATGGGGGATGCCGAAGAAATAATGTAGGGGGCATAGTTACAAAGGGTTGATAAACACTGACATTCTCTGATGTCTAGTCTTTCATTAACTAGCTGGAAGATCTTGGGAAAAATGGCACAATCTAAAGCAGCAATATTTCCTGTGGCTGGATCAGAGGATCTCAAAGGTAGTGCTTTCCAAATGCTGGTCTGTGAATAATTGCTAGTGACCTTTTCTATGCTCTGGAGAGAAAAAATAAAATAGGTACAGGGTAGCAATATTCTCATTAGGCAAACTATATCCAATTTAAAGGATTTTCCTTTCTTCTTAAATCAGGTTCTTCTTTCTTGTTAATATTTCAATAGCAAAATGATGATGGTGAAGGTACACAGTAGAAGGTATTTTTAATTTTTCAAGGGCCTTACTTAGCAGAATAGATTGGTTACTTTATCTCATTCCATAATTTTTTTGAATTGTTACAAGGTTATAAAATTCCACATAGGGAACCACTACTTTAATATATTTTGGCACTCAAATGTTCAGGCTTTTTTACATGACCATTGCACTTTACAGTTTTTTAAGCATTTTCATATGATTATCTGTCTTGCTGCTCTTTAATATGTAAGACAATCTTGTTTTTCACAGATTGATAAATAGAATATAGGAAGGCAATGTAACTTGCTCAAGATTGTGGATTATTAAAGATTAGCCAGATTCCAGTATGTGTCATGTGACTTTGGATCCTGTTTGGCTTTTAATTTGTAAGTGGTTCATAAATCTGGCCAAATAGAAGGGTCATAGGAGAGTGTTCTTACAACTCAGAACAAAGGCTATCTGTAACAAGCCCACCGCTAATATCATACTCAATAATGAAAAGCTGAAAGCAGTTCTGCTAATATGAGGAACTAGACAAGAATCAGTGCTCTTGCCACTTTTATTTAACACATTATTGGAAGTCCTACCCAAAGCAATTAGGAAAGAAAAAGATACAAAAGAGCCCTGGCTGGTGGCACAGTGGATAAGGCGTTGGCCTGCGAACCCAAAGGTTGCTGGTTTGATTCCCCAGCCAGGGCACATAATCAGGTTGTAAGCTGGGTCTCCAGCCAGGTCTGTAGCTGGAGGCAGGTGAAAGGCAACCATATATTGATGTCTCTTTCCCTCTCTGCTTCTCTCCCTTTTCCTCTCTCTAAAAATAATAAATAAGATCTTAAAAAAATAGAAATGAAAGATATCCAAATCTAAAAGGAAGAATTAAAACTATTACTATTTGTAGTTGGTATATTATATATAGAAAATTCTAAAGACTCTACCAAAAGACTGTAGAACTAATAAATTTAGTAAAATTGCAGAGTACAAAAATCAACATTAAAAAATCTGCTGTATTTCTATACTCTAATAAGAAACTGCCAGGGAGTTTAAGAAAACAATCTCATTTATTGTACAATTACATCAAAAAGAGTAAAATACCTAAAATTAATTAATCAAGGAGGTGAAAAACCTATATACTGAAAACCATAAGACCTTAATAAAAGTATTTGAAGAAGGCACACATTAATGCAAAGATATTCTTTGCTCATGGATTGGAAGAATTATTACAGTTGAAATACTTATACTACCCAAAGTGACCTACATATTCAATGCAATCCCTATCAAAATTCCAATGGAATTTTTCACAAAAATAGAACAAACAATCCCAAAGTCTGAATGGAATCAGAAAAGATCCTGAATAGCCAAAGCCACCTGGAGAAAGAAGAACAAAGATGGAGGCATCACCCTCCCTGATTTCAAACTACATTACAAAGCACTAGTAATACAAAATATGATATTGGCATAAAAATAGAATAGATCCCAGAAATAAACCCAAATGAGTATGGTCAATACTTGTAATTTACAGCAAAAGAGCTAATAATTACAGATGCAGAGAGGACAGCCTCTTCAATAAATGGCATTGGACACTGGACCCGTGTCTTACACCCTATACAAGAATAAATCCAAAATGGATTAAAGACTTGAATGTAAGGCCTAAAACCATAAAACTTCTAGAAGAAAACATAGAAGAAAAGCTCCTTGACATTGGTCTTAGAGATGACTTTTTGGATTTCACACTGAAAGCAAAGGCAATGAAAGCAAAAATAAATAAGCGCGGTTATATCAAAATAAAAAGCTTTTGTACAGCAAATGAAACCATGAACAAAATGAAAAGGTAACCTACAGAATAGGAAAAAGTATTTGCAAATCACATATTTGATAAGAGGTTAATATTCAAAATATATCAATAATTTATACAACTCAATAGCAAAGAAAGCAATCTGATTGAACATACTTCCAAAGACATGCAAATGGAAAACATACATGAAAGGTGCCTGACATCACCAATCATGAGGGAAACGCAAATCAAAACTACAGTGAGATAGCAGTTACCTCATAGTGTTAAAATGGCTGCTAACAAGAAACAATAAGTAAATGTTGGTGAGGATGTAAAGAAAAGAAAATATTTGTGCATTGTTTGTGGAATGTACATTGAGGCAGCTGCTATGGAAAAAGGTATGGAGGTTGCTAGAGGTGGGGCATGGGTGGTGGGTGGGGTAAGTAAAATAGGTGCAGGTGGCTAATAGGTAAAAACTTCCAGTTATCAAATAAGTTCTGGGGATATAATGCATAGCATGATGATTATAGTTAATATTTTATTGCATCTTAAAAGTTGCTAAGGGAGTATATCTTCGAAGTTCTCATCACACACAAAAATATTTGTTACTATGTGTAATGATGAATTAACTAGATTTGCTGTGGTCATCATTTTGCAACATATACAGATATTGAATCGTTATGTTGTACACCTGAAACTAATAATGTTATATGTTGAAAAAAAATGGAAGCTATTTTACCGCTTAGTATGATTCTCTAATATTATTGAATAAGAATAAGGTTTATATTATAAATAGTGATAATAGAAAGTTCCTGAAGCACATTCACAACCAATACAGGTAACATATTCATGGCCTTGGGATAGTCTCTAGGTATCAATTTCTTCCTCTGTGAAATAGCTATATGTATTTCCTAGCTTCAAGTCCAGGTTTCCACAGTTTTGACTGAGTTAAAAGCCCAGTTTTGAAAAAATGTTTCTTAGTCAAGTATTAAACATGTACATGGAAATAATTGGTGCTTATAAAGGACAGATCTCTATAATTATTCTGTCATTTTCTATCAAGGTCAAACTATGTCCAAAGCTAAATGTTTGCATTTTTACAGTTTATAATTTTATCTGCTTAGTCTAAAAAATATTTGAAGCAATATTCAAATGCAGAAATGTATGATATCTAATGACCCTGAAGTATTATTAACAGGTATATCTGCTTCCAGATTTCGTTCTATGCATAGTTACACACATACATGTATTCAACCATGGTATTCTTCATGTACCACTGCCAAATGTCAACAGGCCCACTGTGTACTTCCCATAAGCTTCATCTGTGCTAATTTATCACTGTTCAACCATTTACTGTTTATTAAAAACCAGTTATATACACCTTCAAAAAATACATGATGCAACTTATAAAACAAATTATAATAAAACTGAAATAAAGCCAGAGAAAGAACTAAGAATCCTCCAAAATGGGGTAGAAATGGAAAAGATGGGAAAATAGGGCAGGGAAGATGATTTTTTTTTTTTCAGGGAACTAGGAAAGCTGTTTATAAAAACTCCACATTTTAGTTAGCATTAAGATTTTTGGCAGTTTTAAAATATGAAATTATGGCTTTTCCTTAACATTTCTTTTTTTCTTTCTTTAAAAAAAAAGTTTTATTCATTATTTTTAGAGAGGATGGCAGGGAGGGAGGAAGAAAGGGAGAGAAGCATCAAGGTATGGTTGCCTTTCACCTGCCTCCAGCTATGGATCTGGGTGGAGACCTGGCTTACAACCTGGTTATGTGCCCTGGCTGGGGAATCAAACTAGCAACCTTTGGGTTCACAGGCCCACGCCTTATCCACTGAACCATACCAACCAGGGCTTTTTCTTAACATATTTTTTTTTTTACCAAAGATAGAACATACTAATTATCAATATACAGATAAAACTTAAATATAGTTTATCTAAATAGAATAAAAATGATGCATTTAAACTCTCTTGAGGTAGTAGTGAGTACTTTTCTTTTGGTGACTAACTTCACTCTTGTTCTTCTAAAAATGTAAGTACTGAAGTAGACCATCTTTATTCCCCTCTCATCTTGCTGTCTTCTGCGCCTTTCTTTGTTTTATCAAATTCAAGAAGGTTTTAATAATGAAAACACAAGTTATTATGATAACAGGAGTAATAATTAAAAATTTTATCTATTACTCATATTAAGAGTTTGTTTTTGATCCCTGAGCATGATTAATGTTATTGATTCCTTTCTACTCTCTGCCTTATATATAATCAAAATGAAAACTCCCTCCTGGGTTTAGACCTAGTTCCTCTTCTGGTCCTGCTGTTGCTGCCCTGGCCAGGGCTCATGTTTGCCTTCATCTTGGCTGCTCTAAGAGCCTCCTTCTCAGCTGGTCCCTTTGCCTCAAGGGCCCTCCACTTCAAGCATCCTGTAAATGCAGCTATTTCCATTTTTCTAAAGCAGACTTATGATTATATCTTTTCTCCATTGAAACTCTTTCCCGGCCACTGATTTTACCATAGTCCTGTGTGCCACTCAAACTTCCGTGATTCTCTCGCAAACTAGCTTTTGTTACTGTGCACGAGGGCGCACCCTGCTCTCCAGCCAAACTGCTTGTTAGTGACTAAGTTATGTCTGAGGTTTTCATCTCTTTTACCTTACTATTGCCTCTAATAAGACAGATAAAGGAAGATAGTAATAACTGCATATAATATGCCACAATCCCTTACAGATATTGTAGAGTTTACATTTGTCACAAAATTTAACAAGTCACACATAAGAATATAACTTAAAGAGACATGCTTATGCTTATAACAAAAACCCAGCACTGTCATTTCATATTTAATATATATAAAATTTATTTTTTCACTGCTAATATTGGATTTCCTTTTAGTTGCCAAGGTACACCAGGCCAGCTGGCAGGATTAGACTAGGGAAAAAATCATGCCACGTTGAACTCCCATGCAACAGAAACAAATGAAACCTCATTTGCTGACCTGTCCTATTTATTTTGGTTCATTTGTCTCAGTGTAATACAGTACAAATAAGTTTAAAGTAGGTATCAGGATACCTGGAATTTAGTCCCATTTCTGCATGTCTAACCATATGATTTTCAGAAAATCACATGACTTCTCTGTCCTTATTTTTTTTTCATTGACAGAATGGGAATCTGTCTTGCTTTATTCAAACAGTATACATGCATAAAGAATTATTACTATTTTATTTGCTATTCCCTACAACATAGCCCTTTTAAAATATCTGTTTGCTCTTCAATTCTCTATGATTCTCAAAGCTTTTAAAGACTTCACAATTCCATTTCAATGTCACTGAGAGTTCTAGAGAAGGATGTAAACACCAGCTACTGCAAATAATGTTCAAATATATTGCTTTTAGATTGGATCATTGCTAAGGCCTTTCTTAGCTTTAAAATAGTAAGGAAAAGGGACTCATGGACATAGACAACACTGTGGTGATTGCTGAGGGAGGAGGGTATAAGGGAACTAAATGATAATGGAAAAAACAAAATGAAGAATAAAAAAATAGTAAGATTCTATATTCAAATTCATTTCTGAAATGCACATATTTCTTATATATAAAGAAAACTTCAGGTATGTACACATCATCCCTATTCTCCTACCAGAGAAGAGCTTGGACATGCCAGAATTTCCCTATCTCCCAAGTCTAGACCTCATGAAGGTTTAGAATAACTTCTCCCTCTCGTGGACATAATACTTTCTGGGACATATCACATCTCTTATAGTACTTCACACTACAGTTATTCCTTTTATATCTGAATACACATTTCTTTTAAATAAACATGTGAGTTTGAAACAAAAAAATTACTGAGACATATTTTATGTTAATTCTTATATTGTTAGTTGTGATATTAGAGGTTCTGAAGAAATAAAAAAATTATCACCAATGTTTTCTTGGGAAGGAGAGGCAAAGATTCTCAAAATATCCACTTCGTGAAATATAAAGGTATATGGTGAGGTATGTATAGCACAGAAGAAAATATAACAACTGTTTGCTTCAAAAACTAGGCTGGTCATCCTAATGGAAATGAGCCAGTCAGAGAAAGACAAATACCCTATGATCTCACTTACATGTGGAATCTATTGAGCAAAATAAACTGACAAACAAAACAGAACCAGAAAGATGGATACATGGACAGACTGACAGCTTTCAGAGAGGAAGTGGGGAGACTGGATAAAATGTGAAGATTATTAGCCAAAGAATATATATGCATAACCTATGGACACAGATAATAATGTGGTAAAGACCAGGGTGTAGAGGGATCTGGAAGAGGGTGAGCAAAGAGGCAGGGGGTGGGGGGGTGTAAAATGGGGGCCATCAGTAATAGTGTCAACAATAAAAAAATAGAATTTAAAATCATGATGGCAAACATATTAACTCTCTTTCACCTTACTAACTCCCCTTCCAAAGTAGACATTGATAAATGATACCAGAAATCATATTTCTTTGCTGTCCTATTTTAAAGATTTACTTGGCTGAAATCTGATCTAGCTGACACTGCCATGCCTTTCAGAATGGTTAGTATGAATTCTCAACAAAATTACAGTTATGATAAAGAAACAAGTTCTTCCACAGTGTGGAGATTTTAGAGTCAACCTCACCTGAGTGACTTTGAAGTTCTGAGGAAATGAAAATAGATGCCTCCAAATACACATACACACATACATAAAGCATATTTCAGGAACAACCAAGGTAGTGGTAATTTTAGAGTCCAGTCCAAAAGATGATACACAATATTAAAAAATTTTTATTCTTCTATATTCGAATGACACTCAAGGAAAGAAAAAATATTCTAGCCTACTTTTCCCTAACACAAAATACAACATTTGTAGTTTTAACTAGAATTAAACCTCAATTTTTAAATCTGTCATTATTTATAAACACAATAAAAAGTAACATGAGTGACTCAGATAGCAGAGTGGTAGGAAAGGTATCAATACAAGGACACCAAAGCCCTCTGGGAAGAAAACAGGATGAAAAGTAGCCAGTACTGACCTGGCATAAACCGCTGATGCACATATCCAAAGAGTCTGTGTTGCAGCGAGTCCCGTCTAAGACCTTTGGTGCTAGTTCTACAACCAGGGATGTTCCTTTGGCCTGGCACTTGAGCGAACACGGGTTGTCGGGGTCATTAGACACAGGAAGCCATTCATAAAATTGGCCGTGGTGCTTGACATCATTATGGGCTGAACATTGCTGAGCTCGGAAATCACCTGCTTCTGGTGGGCAGTCCTGGAGAAGAAAGTGGGAAGGGACAAACACCAGGTTGAGAAGGGCAGGTGTGTGGTATTTCAAGGTCTTAGAAAACAAAGCAAGTATTTTGGTCATGACAGATGGACTCTCCCATATCATCTGAAAGGTCATATGATTATTTGGTTCTCAGAATGAATATATTTGAGAAAGTAACCACTATGAAACATATTTTGTGATTGAAGTTAAATGGGAAAGAAGCCAGCTTGAAATACACCTGACTGATAATAGTTGGGAAAGTAACCACCTTAAAATACATTTTCTGAAAGATGTGTAATGGTCCATGGGTTCTTCCACATTGTAATATCATTTTTGTCTCCTTATAACTTAAGTAGAACTTAGTAAAATCAGAAAATTAGTTTATAGCATCTCTGTTGATGATAATGTTTTTGCCAACAGCAGCAAAAAATTTTTATTCAAAAAGTTTTTGTGGGGTTATTTATGAGGTTTTTTTTTTACAAGGTGCACAATATCTAGAATTAAGCATGAGGAACAAAAAAGAGAAACAGCATTTATACATGAATTTCATTAGCTTAAGGCAGCATGGCCGAGGGGCACAGTACCCTCCTCCTCTTCAGATGGGTGGCACTGTGGTAGGTCTCTCTGAGCCAAGGCTTCTTTGTGTCTAGAGCAGAGGCAATAATGATACCCAGCTCTCATGGTCATTTATTGTGAGAATTTCATGAGCTTTTGTCAGCCAAATACTGACACAAGGAACACAGTACATGGTAGCTATTACTATTTAATGAAGCCACTAAAGAGAAAGAGTTGGAGAATAAAGAGATTTTTCTGAATTTGAATTTTAAATAATGTTGGCAGAGACCAGTGGAAAATAAGTATGTTTTAAATATACATTTTTATAAAGGGCATTTTGAAATGTTAAACTATAACTAACATGGCTATTATCTAATGAATGATAATCTTTAGTGAAAGCAGATATGATTTCACTCTAAGAAGGCAAATATTGCTCTCCTTTGTACAGGATTTTTGATAGGTCTATTTTCTTCATCAGAATTCAGATTAGGATGTACTACATAGAATATTCATTTGTGGAAAGGCCTTTATTATAGTTTTTACCTCAATAAAGAGTTAGCATATGGCCTTTAAGGAATTCTTGGTTACTACATATCATTTTGAGAGTTCTTTTACATAAGTTTTCTTTCTCTGGAAATCTTTTTTTTTTTTTTAAGATTTTATTTATTATTTTTAGAGAGAGGAGATGGGAGGGAGGCAGAGAGGGAGATAGACATCAATTATGGTTGCCTTTCACCTGCCTCCAGCTACGAACCTGGCTGGAGACCTGGCTTGCAACCTGGTTATGTGCCCTGGCTAGGAATCGAACCAGTGACCTTTGGGTTTATAGGCTGGCACCTCATCTTATGTGCCCCCAGCCAGGCTGAAAAGTCTTTTCACATTTAAATAAGCATAAGAATAGCATTACTTTATTTTATAAAATGGAATTTCTGACACTTTTACTGAATTTTAGTGATACATAAGTAACATATAAGGTTCTAATATTTCGGGAAGCATAAATTTTCTCGAAAAGATGAGATATAAAAAATTACATAATTATTTAGAATGAACCCAAAATGATCTCAAATACAAAATAAACTCTCAAAAGCATTTTACTGTTAGTATTCTGTAAGTTTCCAAGAGTTGATACATAGCACTAAAAGTATAATTTATATAACTTAGATATACAGGGTGTGTGCAATCAACTGGCAATAACTTTGCAGCTCCTTATTTCATGTGCTTCTTATTAATTTTGAAAAACTACATTTCTAAGGTTATGATTTAACATTATTGTTTCAAATATAAAGTATTAAATTTGGAGAGCAACCATCATGTTGAAAGAATATGATGTTAGAGCAACCATAATTTCTGGACTGCATGCAAGGTGAAGGTGAACTTGCTAAGGAAATTGCGGACTTCAAAAGCTGCCTTGTGTGTACAGTTTACAATGTGAAGAAGGTGTATGATGCTGATCCTGATGTTGCCACACCAACAAGGAAAATGCATAAGGTATGCAAGGATCACACAAGTTCACATATTGTACACAGAATCCAGGAGATCATCAATGAAGATCCAGGAAAGTCAATGCACTCCTTAGCAAGAGAACTGCATGTGTTGGCTGCAATGGTTCCCAAGATTATTGCTGAAGATACTAGATATAGTTCATATGTTCTTAGAAGAGGCCAGATTATGACACAAAAGACAAAAAAAAAAAAAAAAAAAAAAAGGTGCTTGGAAAAAGCAAGGAAACTGCTAAAAAAATTGAAAAATCCCAAAGGAAAAAGCCCTCTGATTTTCTTCTCCAAAGAAAAGATTTTTCAACAGGACCAAATAGTCAACAGCAGGTGGCTCTGTGAGAATCTTCATGAAGTCCCAATTGTCATGAAAATGAAATTTCCTGCTACAGTGATGGTGTTAGGTGTTGTCAGCAATGAAGAAGATACTACTCTGCATTTGTTTCCACAAGGCTTGAAGGTGACTGGTGATGCTGACCTTGACATTTTGAGAGAAGTAGTTGTACCATTAATGAAGCAAGTCACAAATGGATGTCATTTTATCTTCCAACAAGATGGTGCACCAGCACATAATGCCATAAAGGTGCAAGAATGTTTCAGTGTCAATGTTCCTGAATTTGTCACAGGAAATCTGGCTGCCTAGTTCACCAGATGCAATTTCTTTACACTATTATGTATGCCACATTTGTGAGAGAGAAGTGAATAAACAACCTCATTCTAATAAAGAAGCTGTTAAAGCTAAGACTGAAAACATGATGATGTCCATGGATAAAGAAAAGTTAATGAGAGTGTGCTCAAGATTCCCAAGTTGGATCAAGTCTATTATTGCAGCAAATGGAGACTTTTTTGAACAATTTAAAAGATAATGACTATGTTTATATATTTACATATAAGAAAATATAATAACATTTTTGTAGTATGCTGTTTACGTTATTAAAATTTTGCCAATTGATCACGTACATCCTGTAGGTACCCCATAAGGTTATGTAATTTTGAAGATTGTTTGAAAAAGTAAAATTAAGATTCATTACTTATTAAGTTCTTAAAGGATGAGCTATATATTAAAAGTTTTTAAAAGATAACTAAATGTGTATTACACTTTGTTGTGATTATTTACTTGTTGTGAGAAATAACCACAGTTTACAAAACTATGCTGTGAATCACAAAACAGGTAAATTGTGTGACAGGTAGCATAACTATCTGAATTTAAATTTAATACCAGCTTTTTTCAGATCATGTGTTCCAAGTTAAAAGTTTAAACAAACTGATTTAACATTCACGAACTCTTTGCATTTATGTTTCAAAAACAAGAATATAATTTTCCTAGGTGACAAATTCTACTGTCTCTGCCCAGATCTCCCTTAATAGCTTCTGTCCTAAAACAACCCTATGACTAACTACAGTCCCCAAACCCTACCCATCCTGTTCCCTAAATTCCCCCACCTGAGACACTACAGCGACTGACAAGATGATGCTCCCCCTGTTTAGCAAGTTTAATAAAACCCACTTCATAGAGTCAGCATGTTTCCCTGGTAGCCAAATGCACAGAGTTTCCACAGTGAACTGAAAGTATATTTATAATAATGTTTAAATAAAGTATTTTCAGTTCCCTATTACCTTTTATCTCAGAGTCCCTTGATTACTCAACAGTACAGAGAAATACTGAAGCGGACTCAATAAAACATAACACTGAAATAATTGTATAACGTAGTCTCAAATCCCTCTCATAATTACCTTTACCTTTTTTATTTATAAATATAAGTGAACCAACTACAGGGAATTTCAGGATTAGGCTGAATTGCCTCTGTATTAAGGGCATATGGATAATACATAATTAAGAGATGCTTAGTATACATCAGAGATAATTTTCTACATTTATCCAATTCCAAGAAAATGGCATCAGTTACATTTTTAACTTGCTGCTGTGGATCTTAGTGCAGACAAACTCCTGGAGCCTCTTAAGAGTCTTCTTGTTCAACAAAATATGATGGGCCTTCCCATCTTTACTAAAATACATGAGACTCTAAGATAAAATTTGCAGAAAGTGAAGTGAAAATATTTGAAGTTTTAGGTTTTCTTTCCTGTGACGAAAGCAGTAAACTTGATTAGACTCATTAAAAAGACCAAGTAGACAAATTGTTCCTGCTCAAAATTCACCTGTAGCTATAAGCTGTAAGAACACCTATAATAGGTTTTATGAACAACTGGAGATACGTTTCTGAGAATAACCTTTGTGAATACTTTTACACATTTCTATTACTACTGTCTTTCCTTCCACCTGTATTTTTGTAGGGGTGGGAAACTATATTTTGCTAATTTGAAAATGTACTTAAAACCTGGAGTTCAGAGTTAGAAGCTGAACTTGAACCTTTTTAATGTTTGAGTTTATTTGTACTTGGCAAAACGCAACTTCCTGTTTTAAGAAAAAGGACTTAAGAGGACTTATAAAACAGGTTTAGAAAGCTTCTTGGACATCAAATGGCTCTTACAAAATAACATTTTGATGATTTAAGTGTAAATGAATTAGAAACATATGAATCAAATTTCCCTTAAAATACATGTTTAAAAATTAAGGAAAGAAGGACTTGGCAAAAGCTTCTTTTTTTGAATCCAAAATATCTCAAGCATAGTTCAAGACACTCACTGAACCCCCAATGCATCTGGGATCACCCAGCTGCAGGAGTGGAAACTCAAGCAAAGTCATCACAGACTGTTATCCAACATGCATCCTCATCATCATAATTACAAAGAAAAACTCCTATTTGTATAAAGATTCATCATGTACAAAGTTTAAAATTATAATTTGGTCCATAAAACCACTGCTTCCTGATCCTCCTAAAAGTCTTATTTAGAAACTGATGTCCTAGCTTCTCTAAAAAGTACTTTGCATCTTATCCTGGGCATCATTTTCAAAATGTCAGCTCCTGGAGGGATGCTTTATGATACTGTAGGACATCAGTTCTGACCAACAGAGGTGGTATTCCTTAGGGTATACTGAGTGCAGAATGTACTGAACATATACAATGTGAGATTTCTTCTTTAATAAAACCTTAGTGGTAGGGCATCATAAGTTTTTAATTTGGATATTCAAAACAAAGAAGAAAGCAAATTATTATTTATAGGCTTATGCCTATAAATGACCTTGGCTCATAGGTAGTATTGGTGAAGACAATTAAAATCACTAAAAAGTCTAGTGGCTATTTGACTCAAATACATCCTCCCAACCCCACTGCCCACCCCTCATAAGAACCTGGCCAAAAAACATGCTGTGGGAAGGGTGCACCAGACTAAAGACCAACTTCCAGTCTCTCATACATGTCCAGATACCCAGCAGAAATAGAGCAAGAGAGAGCAAAATAATGTTTATTGGCCTCTGTCTATTTCCAACTAACAGTTATAACTCTGTGGATTGACAACTTTGTGTCAGGCTACTGAGCAAGGAAATTTTTCACTCTGAAAAAATGTATTTTATTTAAAATAGTCAGATTACCCCATGACATTCTGTATTTTAGCCATTTAATACAATAGAATATTTTTATCTCTAATTTTGAAGAACTCAATCCTACCATGTCAGACTTTCTTTCTTAAAAACAGAAAAATAAAAATCTGACCTTTTTTATGCTTCCATTATAATGCATAAAGTCTGTGGAGTCCTGCCATATATGAATCCAATTCAAAATATTTCCTGGTTAATCAACTAGCTAGTGGGAAAGATAAGATGGGTCCCAGATGTCCCCTGATGATGATAGGTGGATCAGATTACAGTGTGGGACAAAAGGGAACTCACTGGGTGAATGTAGAAGATCATTATCTCAGCAGCTGAAGTGGCAGCATCTGAAAGGCCTTTAAAATAGTTTTGAAAAAATATACATAATATAAATTCAGAGTCAGAAGAAACATTAGTTTTTATTTTTTCTCTTCTTAAAGAAGACATTCTTCTTCCCAAGGGACATATCTTTGTTTTACCTTTATTCTTTAATATTCAGTGGTTGGCCTTTTCTGCTAATTTTGATGTTCAATTGAAATTATTATGAGTGCCTTGGAATAAATGTCATATTCTGATTCTATAGTTTTACTTTTAGATTAGTTATTAAAACCTGATAGTATTAAGAAAACACTGGAAATTATATATCAGATGACCATATATAGTAACTGAGAATTTATCCTGTTCACTGCATTTCCCTATCCTGCAACTGTTCTAAATTCTTTCATCTCTAACCTGTCCTAATCATTCACCTACCATTAAGAGTAATTATGCAAAAAACAAAACTAGAATTGTTTAATAAGGCATCCACTTCATCCTCCAGCAATCTGGATTACCACTTTATGATGTAAACATATTAGAAATGTACTTGCTTTTTGGTGACTTTAGAAAATCTTACTGATTCTAAGTTTAAGATTACCATAAAAGTTTCCTCTATGATAAATGGCTGAAGGTACTGGAAACAGACCCCTTAAAGTTCTCAAACCTCTTAGCACATGTGGATAGATGGTGGGCTGCCTCTTTTATATACCTTGGTCTTTATGACTTGTCTTTCTGCATCTTTTATTCAAAATCAAGATGAAACCATTGAACCATAAATATTCACTGATGTAAGTTTTGTTCTCAGAAATATAATCAATGTTTCTGTTCTACTTCCAACTCAGACCGCCTCTCCTGAACTCCCGATCCACACATACAACTGCTTCCTCACCATCTGGATACCCAAGATACCATGAACTCAACATGTCCAAACCTGAACCCCCTGTTCCTCTGCCTTCCCTGCAAATATATTTTCTCTGAAGCCTTCCCATCACAGTCAATGTCAACTCCATCTTTTCAGGCCCCAAATCTTAAAGCAGTGGTCCTCACACTTGAGTGTGCATCTGAATCACCTGAGCACCTGTTAAAAATTCAAGATTGCCAGGGCCTCATCCTCCAGTTTCTGATTCAGTAGATCTAGGGTGAGATCCAAGAACTTTCATTTATAACAAGTTCTCATAGGATGCTGATATTGCTGGTTTGGCAACCACACTTTGAGAACCACTACTATAGAAGGATCTTTGCCTCCTACACTCAATTCATCAGGAAAGATTGGCTCAACACACAAAAGTATGCAGAATCTGACCACAGCCTAGTCCCAGTGACCAGGATGTCTTGCCTGAATTAGTAAAAGCCTCCTGCCTGAGGGTAGGAGAACCCACCCTTGCTCTCCTACAGACTTCTGTCAACAAAGCAGCCACAATGATCTTATTAAAGCATAAAGCAGATCTGTTCACCTTTCTGTTATAATTCTGCAATGCCCCTTCCCCACCCCACCCCCACCTCCCGCCCACCACTTCGCTCAGATTAAAAGCCAAAATCCTCATCTCAAATAAAGGTAAAGACCTGGCCCCATTCCATCTTACTGTCTTCCTTGTTTACTTGGCTTCAGCCACACTAGATTCCCAGCTACCTTTGGAATACTCCAGGAATACACTTACTTTGGGACATGTGCATTATGAATTCCTTCTACTCAGAATGTTCTTTGCCCAGATTCCAAGTGGCTGATAACCTCATCTCTATCAAGTTTTTGCTCGATCACAGCTTCTCAATGAAACCTACCCTGACCTCCCTATGTACAATTGCAACCCACTCCCACTATTAATTCTTTTTTATCCTATCAACTTTCTTTTTTTCCATAACACTTAATCACCATCAAGCACAACATATAATTTACTTTTTATTCTTTTTTAAAATCATCTGTTTCACTAAAGCATAAGCTGTAGGAGGACAGGGATCTTTGATTGTTTGGCTTGCTGTTATATACAAGTACTCCAATATTTGTTTTTGAAAACAACACATTGAATAAATGAAACAGAAGTCATGTTTTCACTGTACAAACTTAAATTTTTTTTTTTTTTGAATTTGCAGGAAATCTGAACCTTGACAACTTTCTAATCAAGAAATCTTAGAAGATCTTAAATGTGTATCTAAATATTTCTTTCTTTTTCTAAAATACAGATTTACAAGAATATTTTTCAATTTAGACACTAGGAAAATTAAGTTGGGATTCTTGCCTACTTTCTCAATAGGCAGATTGATATTTCTTCCTTCATGTAAACAAATTTAACAGGGCAATATTAAGAACTAAAATGTGCTGAAATAATTTATTATTCAATAAATAGCCAGACATTTGTAAATTTTATATAACACCCAGTGCATGCATGCACTATAAAGCATTAATGTTAAGGTATCCATCTTTATCCGTCAAATTTTGGCCACCTGCTTATACTAACATCAACATCATCATCAAAAGCATTTATTTGTGCAAGACTGCTAGCTGCTATGAAAATGAAATTAAACAGACATAGTCCCTGCCCTGTCTAGACAGTCTTATGTAGACAACTCTATTATATTTCAAGAACATAATATTTAAATCTCTAACACATCACTATGAATGCAAAGAACAAAAAATGTGGTCAATTTGGAGGGTGGTGCCAGTCATTCTTGGCTCAGTCATCTTCCTTTTTGACAGGACCAGTTTATATAGCACTAACTATGAAGTTGGTTGTTGGAATAGCTAGTTGTTGGTACACTACATTTTCCCTTATACAAGATATATTAAAGAGTCCTTCTTTTTGTTTCCTTTATTCCTGGAGTGAAAGATTCACAGATTTTCTTCACTTTCCTCCTAAATGGTCAATACTTTTGGAAAATAACATTTAAAGAAAATAAATGTCCATGAAAATGAATCATTAATCATTTTAACAGTTTACTATGAATCAGGTGTATGCTCAATAAAATAACGTCTTTACAGATCTGCGAACCTGTGAAATAATATGAAACGCTCCAGTGTATTCAGCTTTGGGTGTGTTCTACTCTGTACCTACTAAGTGAATGCTGGTAACAGGTATATTAAACAGCTCCAAACCATTCCAATGTGTTTATTCAGGTCCAGACATAAGAGATTTAAAGTGGATGATACAATAAATCACTAACCCCACCTTCCTTGCCGGACAAGCTTGTTACCTGAAAACGCATGCTTTGCCCAGCTAGTTCTTAACATCTCCGGGCATCTGAAAGCTGGTCTAAGCAAAAACATTTAAAAACACTTAGTTTAAAAGTTCACTTTTTTTTTTCTTTTGGGTAGCTTTTATTTCAGTGCTTTCCTCTTTTTCTCCTTTGAACAATGCAAACTTTTGGAATCTAACTCCCCTGAGGTATTTGTGGGACTGGTTGTAGTTTGTCTTGTTAGACTGTTAAATTCTCCCAATTTTGAAAGTATTCATTCCTTCAGGCTTTTTATTATTTTTAGTCCCTTTCTTTGAATTAGCTCCAACTTAGCAGTATCTTTTCTTAAATCAGCATTTCTGACTTTTCACTATTTTTTAGTCTAGTCTAAAATAAATGCCCAGCCTTTTCCCCAAATTAGCATATTCAAAGTGGCAATTTGTAGTTCTTCTTTAAGAATGACATACAATTTCATTTTATGAGCACATGATTATGCACTGTTACAAATTGTTTGCTTTCAGACTGCATTTACCAAAATAATTGTGGTGGAATCAGGTTAGAGGAAAGACTAGTATAAGAGAAACATTTTAGCACATTAACACTTAAACTGTTACTACTGCTTAGGTCCATTGCATAACAAGTTCATTACGTTGTATTTATAAGCAGGAAAGGGTAATAAAGCGGGACATATTACAAAGGAGCAAGTATGTGGACTGAAGTTATTTCCTAGAATATGTAGTACCCACTTAGAGGAAAAATGGAAAGAAACACTGCCTGGAGCAATTCAAAGGTAAATACCACCTCAGGCAATTCAGAGAAGACCCGAGCATTCTCTCTTCACTTTCTCCCTCTCCTAGACCATAAGCAACATTCTGATGTTGTCTGTGAACAACAGACAACTTCTTTTCGGCTCTCCCTAAATCCTGACAGCTGTTTGTTTCCCGGAGCCATATCTAATTAATGTTTCTTTTCAGAAGCATGTAATACAGTCTCATGAATGACTTGAAATACATCTGGGTACTCCTTTGGTAAGATCTTTGTAGTGCACAATATAAGGTTCACCCTAGTTAGTTCCTCCTGCAAAGTCAAGGTTAGGCTTCTACTTAAATTTACTATCCAGGCAGTTCACTGAAGAATGGTGCTAGGACTGAAAGCACTTTCCACTGGGAGAAGGCAGCAGGTCAAGAGTGAAGGAGAAAGATCCATTCTTCAGTCAATGGAATGGAATATTCTCCTCTCAGCCAGATTCCTTGCTGGGTGAGGACTCTAACCCTGACCACTAATGCAAGCCATCCTGACAAGATACATGACGTTCTCTTGTGTCACATTTTCCAAAGAGAGAAAACGAGGTGTTCTCAGGCCATCCACAGTATCAGTGAAGATTAGCTGGGTCTTTCCCTGCTGAAATTGGAATGAGGGGAAAGAGATAGGATTACGGTGGTTAAAACAATAGAGCATTTAATGACCCTCTCTTTTCCTTAGCTAGTCACTTTTTAACTTCTAGATCAGAATTCCTATTCTAACAACCAACATCGTGGTTAATACTATATAAACTGATCCTGTGAGAGAAGTATCCTCAGGTTTCTGGAAGCTTTATCATAAGTATGGCTATGGTACTTTCCAAAGCAAACAACAGAACTCATGCTTGATAAATTAAAGGATACTTATGGTAACAGCAGGATAAGAGTTGAAAACTGGATTATTTTAGAAAAATCTGATAGCCATGGAACCAGAACAAAGCAGCAAGTAAAACAAAGAAGCAGCGGAGGGAGCTTCTCCTCCATGGGCCCAGGCAGCAGACCTGTGCAGAAGGGAGATGCTCCTTGGGTTTGTTGAAGGGCAGTGTAGAAGCTTCCCTTTCACAGCCAGAGAAAAGAGCACAACCTTCCTCCCTCAGGGTCTTCTGGCTGAGCAGGACCTAGAAATCATGTGCTATCTTCCCCTAGTTCTCTTTCTGAATTTCCTTCCTTTCCCATGGACCTAAAAGCTACACCATGTCCCTAATCCTACCTTTGCTTTCTCTCTCCACATTCCTCAACTCCTCTTTAGCCTGTACAAGAGAATGGGTCCATTACCTCTTCCATCAGCTTTCAACTTACAGCCATAAATTAGACTGGCAGGTACTCCTTTCAGACACAGTGAAAGAAGTCCACTCCTAAAATGAAAGGAAAAAGACCTCTCTAGGGCCTCAATAGCTATCCTGACCTAAAGGTGGCTGGCATTGTTATATGGTGGCTCTGCAGACAAATGGGATATGGGTTAACGTAAGTGAAATGTTTAAATCACTTCACATAGTAAACACTCAATAAATGTAAGACATTACTATTAGTACCAGCACCACAGAGGAGCTGGTGGGAGTTACACAGCTCGAGGGGACTGCAGCGAACTCTGAGGCTGTACTTGCTTCATCTCCTTTTGTCCTTCCCACTGCCTTTCAGCCCCTAGACCACTTTATTTAGGTGCTTGAACATAATTTTAATTAAAGTGACTTATATGAATGTCTTAACATATGAGTCTAATCAAACAAAATCACGTGCCAAATTCACTAGGTTATAAGTTTAATGGATGACAACACTCAGCTTAGTTCATGTGTGCTCATACTTCTTAGTTTGTTGATCTTGGACCATGGACATATTTTCTTTTTAAAAAAGAATTAGAGAAATTTATCTTCTGACTCCTAAACCCAAGCGTTTTCAGGGTGTCTTTTGCAGCTGAAAGCACAGCCTCTGAGCTGCAGCCTCCACCTCAAGAGCAGCTCCAGCCGAGGTTGATTTCCCTTCTCCCCGAGAAACCGCCATTTCCTTCAGTGGGCTGCGCTAGGTGAGAGGAAACGAAAAGCAAACTGACGCAGCCTACCTAGAATGAGGTTTGAATGACTAACAATGCTTTCTACTTAATAACTCCCATGAACTTTTCATTACCTATGGTCAAAACCAGAGAGACTCACGTGCCAAATGCTAGGCAATAGCGCAAAGCCGGGTATACTCCTGCCTTCACAATGCTCTCGACCTAACGGGGGAAGGTAAGTGTTAAGGCCACTTTATTCTAACGACAGGATTACAGGAAGAAAGAAAGACATTTAGAAACTGGAGGATAATTTTTGAACAGAGGTGACCTCACATCCTATTTTGTCTCTCTTTTAGGCTAAATCTGAACAAAGTACAACAGTAAAGGAAAAGGGCTGCCGAAACTGTTTCTCACCGTGTGTCACTACATTATATACAACCATTTTAGACTGTTTGTTCTCTTTTATATGATGTAGCCATGAAATACCTCAGCAGGTCTCTGTGGGGAAACGACTTATTTTTGCCTATTCTACATCCTATCCTATGCCCACTTCTCCCAACCCACCATACCTTACATCACAGTGTTTGCCAGTCCATCAATGCTTTGCTCCTCTGGCTGACATTACCCAATACAGCCTCCCTATATTCATCAGGCTGAATCCTTAAAGCTCAACTATCACTTCCTGTCTTCTCAGACAACTCCCTGTCCTCAGCCTGCATGAGGCAACTCATTTGAGATACCACAGCACGCTGTGTGTACCTTCATCCTTGGACTTACCATATTGCATAGTGTTCTTGGTTTTTCTGTATTTCCTCCAAAACAAGGGAAACATGAAAGACTTAGTGTCATGTAAGGGCCCAGTACAAGTCTGACACAAAACTGGTGCTAAATAAATATCTGTTGAGGATTGTTGATAAATTAAGGGACTTTTACGTGCAACATGACGTAGGACCAGATAATTAAAAATAACTCTTCCTCTATAGAATACCCCAAAATACTACATTGAAGTAAAAATAAAAGTTTGAAAGATTGTTGCATGCACAGCTGAGCTGGCAAGAAAGTTTCCTCAGAGACAAAAATAAGAAAGTCTGAATCCAGAAAGGAAATTGGTAGAACTCTTAAAGGGATCTGTTGGTTCCTGGTGGTGCAGAGTTTTCCATTTTAACAGCCTATAAGATCAGGGAACAAGAAGTAAAGTCTATAAACTGCAAGTTTTGAACAAGGATTAAAATCCCCTCAAAATGCTTAAATCCCAAGACAAACCCTTAGAGAAAGAATAAAGCGGGAAGAGAAAAAAGCACTTAGCTAGTGGAAAAGGCCAAAAAATGGAGCCAGGAAAATAATTAGTGGTTTCTGGGTATGGAGAAGGGAGAAATGAATAGGTGGAACAGAGAGGATTTGTAAGTAGTGAAATTATCATATTTTGTTTGCTACCTTCATGGTGGATACATGTCATTATACACTGGTCCAAACCTAAGGAATATGCAACACCAACAGTGAACCCTCATGTAAGCTATGGACTTTAGGCAATAATGATGTGTCAATATAAGTTTAGAGATTGTAATAAATGTACCTCTCTGGTGGGGTAGATCAAGTGTGGGGGAGGCTGTGCATGTAGTGGGCAGAGGGCATATGGAAAAATCTCTGCTTTCTGCTCAGTCTTACTGTGCATCTAAAGCTACTATAAAAATGGAGTTAATTTAAAAAATAAAATAGGGTGATATTAACAAAATAATATCCACTCTGCTTCATAGAGAAAAATAATAAGGAGATATACCTATTTTAGTTTGGCTACGGGGAAAGAATGGGGAAAGAAATCTCCTTCAAATTCTTAACAAGACTCATGAGAGTTTGGGACACAATTCACACAATGTGAACAGTAAAGAATCTAGTTTAAAATGGTCTTAATTAGTATTGATCATCATCATGTCACAACATAATTTTCCTCAAAAGTAAATGCAAATTCTCACAGAAAGTGCACATGTAAACCCAGGCTACAAGGAACTCTCTCTTAAATTCTAATAATCATAAAAATACATGGAAATATCACAAAGCATAGGAGGAAACAACATAGAATGAAAAACAGGCAACAAAAACAAAATCAGCCCTACATTAAAATCGTATAGTGAAATTCTTGGACATATAAAACAAAATAAGAAAATTAATGTGCTTAAGGAACTTTTTAACAAGGATGTTGAATGTATAATAAAAGAACAAATGTAATAAGGTGCATTTTTTAAAGAATCAAATAGATCTCAGATGAATAAAAAAGACAAATGTTTTTAGAAAATAAATAGGTGGAATAAAAAGCATGTTAGACACAATAGGAAAGACAAATAGTTAAATGGAAGAAAAATTTGAAGAAAGTATTTAAAATACAACAGTGAGACAAGGATATAGAAAATATAAAGGATAGAATAAAATATATGGATTATATGGAGAAAAATAATTTTCCAAAAATAATTAAAAATACATATTTCTAGAGAAAGTAAAATGTAAATCAAACAGGGTAAATGAGAAATCTGTTATACACAGATCATTGATAACTGTAGAATGCCAGCAATAAAGATAAAATCATAAAAGATAAGATAAAGAATAATTAGAATGACAGTAACAGCTCAATAGCAATAATAGAAATCAGAAGTCAACGGACAGTTATCTTTTTTTTTTAGTATATTTTATTTACTTTGTTTATTAGAGTTGTTGCAGTCCCCCCGCCCCTTTGCTCCCCTCTACCTGGTACCCTTATTCCTTCCAGCAATGCCCCACTTAGTTCATATCCATGTGTCATGCATATAAGATCTTTGGCTTCTCAATTTCCTCTATTATTCTTAACATCCCCCTGTCCATTCTGTAACCACCAATGTATACTAACTTGTAAAACACAACTAGTGGAAAAACAGAGGATACTGAAAGAAATAGGATCTCTGCATGGCAAAGAAAAACAACAACAATCTATTATCTAAGAAGGAAAATTCCAAAAAGAATAAGTTGTAGTTCCAGCAGCTTAAAACGAAGTTGAGTTGTATTATTGGAGGGGGTGGGATCTGACTCAGAATCCAAATTCATTTTTGACCATGGGTTTGGCAACTGTTTTTAGGACAGCTTTCATGACAGTGAGTTCTACAGTACACCATTTCTGTGATATATTTCACAAAAATAGTGTTCCAGAGTAAAGTAAGTTTTAAAGAAAAAAGAAAAATGCTTAATTTAGTACAACATATATAAAATATTTATTAACATGTAGTAATTATATAAGCTAATGACATATTTTAAATTTTTTGTATTAACTCTTCAAAACCCAGTAGGTACTTTATAGTATATTGCAATTTGAACTAGCCACATTTAAAGTGGCTACTGTATTGAACACTGGAGATTTAAAGAATAAAGTGGACACTTATCTTTCAAGTGTTGAGAGAAGGTAACTGTTACTCCAGATTTTTGTTCATAGTAAAACTAACTTTTAAGAGAACCAAATACAGATATTTGACAAAAATAATCAACCAAGAGCACTTATTTCCATTGATACCTCACTAAGAGGCTTGACTTGTTTGATAGTCAAGTACGGATATTATTAAATATAGTCTTTAAATATACCTATTACAATTTAAGGTAAACATTAAAATAGTAGAAACAGATGTATAACTTAATTATTTTTTTTTAAAGATTTTATTATTTTTAGAGAGGGGAAGGGAGAAAGGCATAGAGGGAGAGAGATATCAATGTATGGTTGCCTTTCGCCTGCCTCCAGCTACAGACCTGGCTGGAGACCTGGCTTGCAACCTGGTTGTGTGCCCTGGCTGAGAATCGAACCAGCAACCTTTGGGTTTGCAGGCCGGCACCTTATCCACTGTGCCACCAATCAGGGCCAGATGTATAATTTTAAAACCAGGAAAGGGCAAAGTGTAATTACAAAAATTAAGAGCCTCAATCATTCAAAGAAGTCAAGAAAGGAAAACAGAAACACTGATAAAGCAGGACAAATAATTATAGTGAATCCAAGTAGGGTGAAGAACGTCAAGATGATTAGATTGCAATTTAAAAATGTGTGCATTAGATATTCATAAACTTAAAGATAAAAGTTGAGAGAAAAAAACAGAAAAAGATGTATAAAACAAATCTAAGCAAATGAAATGTGGCAAAAAGCTACTGGTAAAGATGGTCACTACATTTTGAGTAATGGTTCAATTCCCTAGGAAGACTATTTTAAAATAGTTATCTATGTAATAAGACAGGTTCAAATGGTTCAAACACCACAAGTAAAATTGGCATATTAACCTATAAAGTATATTTGAAATTTTTTTCTCAAGCAGGTTTAAAAAATCATTAAGAAGGACAGTTGACAAAACACATTTTTAATGCTTGCTATACTCAGGTTTTCTATGAACACATGGATATTAGGTCATAAAGCAAGTGTCAACAAACTTCAAAAAAAAAAACAATGAAAAACTCATTTTTAGTGCATCATAATGATGTTGTTAGAGATTAATAAAAAAATCAGCTTACAACTGCTATATATTTTGATGTTAATAAACAGACATAAATAATTTATGATTTGACAAAATCATAATAAAAATTTAAGAATACCTAAAAAAATAATAAAAATTATTTTTATCACACTGTGGAAATCAAGCAAAGCTGCACTTAGTTGAACATTTACATGTGCAAGCAAAAAAGGCTAAAACTTAATACAGTAAGCATCAATCCTAAGAAACTAGAAAAGATTACAATTAAATAAGTTAAAAGAAAGTAGATGAAAGAAACTAATACAGGTGGCAATGAAACAGAAAAGACAGAAACAGACTCAACAGAGCCAAAGGTTGGGTACTTGAAAGCCAAAGTTTGCTGAATTATAATATTAAGAAAAATGAAATCCCCAAATAAACACTGTTAGTGGTGCAAAGGAGAGACAGCTGCAGGTTACGACCACAGATTAAAAGATATTAAAAGAAAAGTATGACAATACATAAGAAAACAGTGTTAGGGAAAGTAATCCAAGAGAAAATAGCTATTCAAGAAAACACACAAGTAACAATCATATAAGGGAATATGTACATAGACTTGACTATGTACCAGGCATTGTCTTACAATTTACATATGTTAACTAATTTCATATTCACAACAGTCTTATGTGTTCCATTTTACAGATGAGAAAACTGAGGCATACTGAGGTTAAATGGCTTTTACAGATCAACTAAGTCAAAGTTGAGGTTGAACCTAAAAAGTTTGACTTTAAAGTTCATTCTCTTGTCCACTGTGCTATACTTTGTATATATAGCCCCTTAAAAAAACCCAAATCCTTTCACAAAGGAAAGAACCTTGTTCATGATCTTATAAACAAAGCCAGTAAATAATGCCAATCTAAAATAAACCCTTTCAAAGACTAGAAGAAGAGAAAACACTGCTCAATTCTTTCTATTAAAACCAGATAAGGACTGTAAAAGAAAGAAAATTGCTCATCGACACAGATGCAAAGTCCTAAGCAAAATATTAGCAAACCAAAACCAGATGGATGCAAAAATATATATGACCAAGTTGGGTATATTGCAGCAGTGTACCAGCAAGATTAGACAGAAATTAAAAAGTCATATGCCATCAAGCATTGGATGTGGTGCAAAGAGAACACATATAATTCTGCTGAAAGTGATTTGAAACAATTACTGTAGAAAATTTTGGCATTATCTTTGTAAAGTTTGAATACATATTATTTTATTTTTTCTATTTACTACCATATTTCATTATTCTCTAGCTTCTATTAAATTGGTAAGATTGTCTTTACTCTCTTGTATTTCCTCTTCTAGTTTGAAAAGTGATTTTTATTCTTTTAATGGAGACTAAATTTAAAAAAAACATTTTAAAATGTTCTCAAAACCTCACTTTATAAACTGTCTGCTTCCCAAATACAACATGGATCTTAATACATTCAAAATGTTAAAATGTTAATGTACATACATTAAATAAAAACAAAGTTATGGTCAATAGTTGGTTTACTATTTGTTTTCCATTGCTGCCTTAACGAATTACCATAAACTTAGGTGCTAAATTGATGATCTCTAAGACAGAAAGAAGTCCAGATACACTGTGGCTCAGCTAGGTCCTCTGCTTAGAGCTACTTTCACAAGGCCAACCAAAATTGAAGAGTCAAAAGGGCTAGGTTGCTTTCTGGAGTCCGGAGATGGATCCACTTTTAAGCTCATTTGGGTTGTTGGTCAAACTCAATTCTTTGGGGTTGTAGGATAATATTCCTCTTTCCTTGCTGAATGTCAGCTGGAGATCCCCAAGCTCCTAGAGGCCTCTCTGGTCCTTGACCATAGCCCCTTCCATCTCAGAGCCAGAAATTGTGCATGAAAAATTTCTTGTGCTTGAAATCTTCTTTTACCACATCTTTTCTATCTCGAGCTGCAAAAAGGTCTCTGCTTTTAAGGCATTACATGATTAGATAAGGCCCACCTGGGCAGGCTGAACTTCCTGTTTTAAGTTCTGCAGCCTAAGTCTTGTGATTATCTCCAGGTAGGTTCAGACAGCCCCCAGTTCAGAATCAAATTACTATACTGTTATTTTGATTTTAATTCACAATGAAGAAATTGCAAGTCCATCTGTTCGTTATGTGCTCGGTCCACCAGCCTCTCTAGATCCACTGTTTCAGCAGAAGCTCTCGTCCCAGGAGAATGGTCATTATTAAAACAACAACAGCTTGTCTCCACAGAGAGCCCCATCCAAGTCCCTGACATGGAGTTCTCTGGCTCAGGTGCCCCTAAGTTTAGTGCTAGTTTTCCCATAGGAGCTGGGCTGCTACCAATGTTTGCTTACTTTTAATCATGGAGCCAAAAAGCACGTGATATCTGTACTGCTCACCATCTTGCATTTATGTTCCATTTTTGGCCCATGGACATTTTAATCTTGTTTTTGAACTTGGCTATGCTATTGGTTTTTTTTAACATTTTATATTTTATCTCACATTGCTGCTTGTTTAGAAATAGAGGGAGTCACAGATTGAGTAAAAGTTCTCTTAGCTATTTCCTTATGCTTAAAAAAAAAAGTCCTCACCTGAAGATTGATTTTACAGAGGGACAGAAGAAGGGGGAAGTGAAGAGGGTGAGGGGAAAGAGAGACAGAGAGAGAGGGAGGGAGGGAGGAGAGGGGGAGAAATACTGATATGACACAGAAACATGGATTGGTTGCCTCCTGAATGCATCTTAAACCAGCAACCTAGGTACGCACCATGGCCAGGGATGGAACCCACACCTTCTGGTGTACCAGTTGTTGCTGCAACCAAGTAAAACACTTGGCCAGGCCTCTTATGCTTTTCTTATTCTGCACTGGATTATAAATATCTATTTTTCTTTCTTGTTTTGCTGCCTTCAATTTTGAACCATTTGTGAGTAGAAACCATTATAAAAATCTTTTCATTTTCATTTGCTCTGAACACAGTGCTTTACACAGTCAATAATTACCTGTCGAACTAAATTAAACAGTAATTGGAAAGGACACATCAGCTTATTCTAAGAAACACCCTCTTGGCAATCAGCATTTTATATATACATATACAGGGGTGCCTGATCAATTGGCAAGAACTTTGCATCTTATTTCACATGCTTCTTATTAATTTTGAAAAACTATGTTTCTAAGGTTATGATTTAACATCATTGTTTCAGATATAAAGTATTAAATTCTGAGAGCAACCATCATGTCAAAGGAATACGATGTTAGAGCAATCCATAATTCCTGGACTGTGTGCAGAGTGAACTGCTAAGGAAATAATATCCCTTTACGTACAGTTTACAACATGAAGAAGGTGTATGATGCTGATCCTAATGTCACCACACCAACAAGAAAAATGCATAAGGTATGCAAGGATAGCACAAGTCCAGATATTGTACACAGAATCCAGGAGCTCATCAATGAAGATCCAGGTTGTCTACTTTGACATTTTGAGAGGAGTTGTACCATGGATGAAGCAAGTCACAAATGGTTGTAATTTTATCTTTCAACAAGATGGTGCACCAGCACATAATGCCAAAAAGGTGCAAGACTTTCTCAGTGTCAATGTTCCTGAATTCTGGTCAAAAGAAATCTAACTGCCTAGTACAACAGATGTAAATCCTTTAGACTATTACGTATGGGACATTTGTGAGAGAGAAGTTAATAAACAACCTCATTGCAATAAAGAAGCTGTTAAAGCTAAGATGAAAAACATGATGTCCATCAATAAAGAAAAGTTAATGAAAGCACGCTCAAGATTCTAAAGTTGAATTGAGTCTATTATTGCAGCAAATGGAGACTTTTTTTTAACAATTAAAAAAAATAATGACTATGTTTATATATTTACATATAAGTATTTCAAAATATAACACTTTTGTGGTATGTTGTTTATTTTACTAAAATTTTGCCAATTGCTCGCACGATGTACACACACACACACACACACACACACACACAGGCGATGGAGAATTTTCTTCTCCAGAAATAATCAGGCAGAAACTAGAAGACCTCTTAAGAGGGATAAGAGAAAGAGGGGGTTTCAAACATTTCTTTTTATTGCAGAATTATTTCCCCCCCAAATATTGTTGAATGGATGCTAATTAATAAAGCAGGAAAAAGCAGAGCTGTTCTGGATGATGTGGAGATGGTGTACCTAGAAACCTGGCTGCTTAGCCTTCATCACCCAGCAATGATGTCACAGTGGCTCCACAGAAAGTTGTTTGAACATTGTTTTTCAAACTCAGTTGTATAAAAATTGAGAGGTTTGTCCAAAATGCTTTTAATATCTTTAAAAGATCAAAGTAAACAATTCCCAGCAACACTTTAAATGAATAATAAAAATTAACAAGTTATAAATTACACATGAAATGTAGTGATATGTCATTTAAAAACTGCTTTTATGGAAGGGGAGTTTTGTCATAAATATATGGCTTGGCAATAGTATAATGGTGTAGTATATCAATATAACACATGCTGAATAAGTTTTGAAGCATATTTGCTCAATGAAGATTCAAAAGAAAAGAAACCTAAATAATTCCCTGTTATCCTTTTCTGTAATGACCATATTTCACTCAAACTTTAAACTGAATTTGAAACCCAAACTAAATATATCCTGAGTCATGTGTAGCTTCTGCTAATAGTAAAATTATAAAGGAAAATATAGCCGAACCTCAAAGGCAGCCTCTTTAAATTTTACAATCTTCTCTGAAAAGAAAATGTTTAAAATTAAAAGAAAAACACACAGAGAACAAGATTCCTAGAAGTACCACGTAGTACAAAAATGAGTTAACTAATCAAATAATGGCCCAAGCTTATAGGACTCAGCACCAAGGTCTGTGAGTGATTTCTAAAAGAAAAGATATAAGAATTTATGTTGCTGAGTTTCAACACATCTTGGTGTTAATTAGATGACTTGATGCTGCTTATCATTTCTAGTTTCATGGAAACGAGTTTGAGCATAGGCAAGTATTTTCATGTTAGCAACCTGTGCATGGCAGCTTGTTTGGTTTCATTCCAAGAGGCACTCTGCCAAGGGAAGATCCGCAGCAGTAATTTCTTTCAAAGTCCCTGTCAAATCCCCGCTTCAAGCCTTTTTCTGGGTCACTAGGGGCCAACATACATCTTATGCAACTCAGAAACTAGCACTTGGGAAAGCACTTGAAGACTGTTGACTCAGTAAATTTGTATCTTTGTGACAGTGGAGAAGCTCAAGAAGGGAGGGAATTTGGGATGTTTGCAACAAGGATTCTTGAATTTTCCTTTTTTGTGATATGTAATTTGCATAATTAAAATTCTCAGCTGTTCATATACACTTCTGGCTTTGAAGAATTATAATTGTTACACTAAACTCATTTGAATATCTATTTTCTTTTTTTTTTTTAAAGATTTTATTTATTATTTCCAGAGAGAGAGGAAGGGAGAGAGGCAGAGAGGGAGAGAAGCATCAATGTATGGTTGCCTTTCACCTGCCTCCAGCCGCGGACCTGGCTGGAGATCTGTCTTGCAACCTGGTTATGTGCCCTGGCTGGGGAATCGAACCAGCGACTTTTGGGTTCGCGGGCTGGCACCTTACCCACTGCGCTACCAGCCAGGGCTGAATATCTATTTTCTTTTAAAAAGCATAAAGATCTTTAAGTCTTCAACTTTTCGTAATTGCTAAGTGGGTTACATAATCTATAACCCTCTCATATTATGGAGAAATGAGCATAGGCTTGGGGTATTACACAAGCCTAGCAACAACACCACTTGGCTGTGTAACCTAGATAAAATATTTCATCTTTTTAGAAATTTCATCTTTTTAAATATGCACATTTCTTTATAAAATCAGGGTAATACTTTTCAAGGTGATTATAAGAATTAAATAAGAACTTAAAAGTCATTAGCACCATGCCTGCATATGACAACTACTCAACATATACTAGTTCCTTTTGAATGTTAATATTCTATAAGTCTGTGACTTTGCCAGGATCCCTTTGTGGTATATATGATAATTTTCAATAGGAACGATTGTGTCATTCAGAGGTTAAAGCTGTTTGTTTAAGGTCATAGCATTAGATAAGAGATGAAACTTCTCTCAGCTTTTCTCAATCTAAAAGTCCCAACACTCTAGAAAATAGACTCATCCTTAATCCTCTTTTTATCAGTTGAATTGATGAAGGGTGGTTTTTTTCTTTAGAAATCTATCAGTTAACTAGAACAGAATGAGGAAATAAGAATTGAAAAAAAATGGGTAGAGGTGTAGGAACCTCTGGGACAACTTTAAACTTGCCAATATCCAAATCATAGGGGTGCCAGAAGGAGAAGAAGAAGAGCAAGAAATTGAAAACTTATGTGATAAAATAATGAAGGAAAACTTCCTATATTTGGTGAAGGAAATGAACATACAAGGCCAGGAAGCACAGAGAGTTCCAAATAAGCTAGATGCAATTAGGACCACACAAAGACACATCATAAAAAGTCAATGGTTAGGCCCTGGCTGGTGGCACAGTGGATAAGGTGCCGGCCTGTGAACCCAAAGGTTGCTGGTTCTATTCCCAGCTAGGGCACATGACCAGGTTGTAAGCTGGGTCTCCAGCCAGGTCCATAGCTAGAGGCAGGTGAAAGACAACCATACGTTGATCTTTCTCTCTCCCTCTCTGCCTCTCTCCCTTTCTCTCTCTTTGGAAATAATAAAATCTTTTTAAAAAAGTCAATGGTTAAAGATAAAGAGATAAGCTTAAAAGCAGCAAGAGAAAAGAAGTGTGTTACCTACAAAAAGGGGTTCCTATAAGATTATCAGCTAATTTCTCAAAAGCAACTTTTTAGGCAAGAAGGTATTGGGAAGAAGTATTCAAATTGATGAAAAGCAAGCACCTACAACCAAGATTACTCTACCCAGCAAAGCTATCAATTAGAATGAAAGGGTAGATAAAATGCCTTCCAGACAAGGGAAAAATAAAGGAATTCATCATCACCAAGCCATTATTACATGAAATGTTAAAGGGACTTATTTAAGAAAAAGATCAAAGTATGAACAGTAAAATGACAACAAATTCACAACTATCAACAACTGAATCTCAAAAACAAAAACAAACTAATAAAGCAACTAGAATAGGAACAGAATCATAAACATGGAGGTTGTAGGGGGGTTATCATTGAGGATGGAGAAGGCAAACAATGGGGGATAAGGTACAGGGATTGAGAAGCATAATTGGTAGATACAAAATAGACAGGTGTATGTTAAGAACAGTATAGGAAATGAAAGAACTAAAGAACTTACATGCATGACCCATGGCCATGAACTAAGGGTGGAGGAATTGCTGGAGGCTAGTGGTATACCACATGGAGTCGGGGCAATGAGACACAAATTGGGACAAGTGTAACAGCATAATCAATAAAATATACTTTAAAAAATATATCAAGCTAGTACTGCACCATTAATAACAAGATACACTCACTCAAGGTCTAGCTGAACTTTTTCTTCAGAGTTTCACAACAGCGATGATCAGGAAAAAATTAAAGGAAATAAATTCTGGGTTGACCAAGTAGGCATTCCTCTTCATACTAACAGCCTTAGGAAGGCAGTTGCTGGACATTAATCACAAGAAAAGAACATAGCTGTTACGTGAGGCAATTTGCTTTCTTATCAGTCAACATCACGTGTGTGAACTGGACCATTACTCTTCGGTTCAGGAAGGTCAGCTCACATGACTCAAAGGCCATTTACAAGTGTCAACATTCCCTCTGACAGTCTCCATGGGATGATGCTGTCTTAGAGAAAACTATGATTAACTTTGGGTGGAAAATCCCCTACGGCCTTTTACATATACCAGAAAGATGCCAGTGGGCAGTAGTCAGTTGTATCAAATATATCTCCCTTCCTATCTTCCACAACAATTCAGAGTTCTTCATATCACTTTGAGTAATGGACAAGATAAAACTGTCCTTCACTGGGGAGGTCAGCTCTTCAAGAAGACCATTGCTTATTCATTTTTGCCAATGTAAAGGGGGAGAGGGAACTGAAAAAATATCTGATCTCCATAAAGGAATACTGTCAAGCATTACTCTTACTTTCTTCCTCTTCATGATTGAGGAAACTGAGGCCATGAGAAGTTAGAAAGCTTACTCTACCACAAAGTGAGTAAGTAGCAATGCTTGCAAGTCTCAGTTATCTCCACCAAGTCATGTTCATGACACACCACCCCAAGAGAGTAAAAATTTGAGGCAGACGATAAGAAATTGAGAATACATTAAGGAGAAAGGAAAAGTAGAGAGATTTAGGAGGGGTCCAATAAAGACATGTCAGAAAAAGCATTAAAGCAGAAAAAAAATGTGTGCAGCAGTTAGAAAAAGGCCTAGGGGAGAAGAAAAGCAGAAGGGCCCAACCCACCAGGGAGGAAAAAAACCCAAAAAATCTTGGCCAGCTGCCTGGCAGCCAGCACTGCAGAGATCTATATCCACCAGATCCACCAAATGAAGGAATCTGTGAATCATTAAAAAAATGTTTATTTCTTTATGCCACAAATGATAAAACAGTTAGTCATAAAATATGAGGGTTTTTGTTTTCCCAGAATAATTGCTGGAAATATTTTCAACCATTATTCTGAATGTTCAGTGTTTAACTATTAAAAAAGAAATAATGGATTTTGAACCAAAATCAACCTCCAGTTATCCACATGGCATGCTGTATACTTGCATTTAGAGATTAATTTATTTGCAAGATGGTTCAGGCTTAGTTAGCATTAGTGCTATCATAGGTTGGAAAGGAACTATGTCCATAGAGAAACAGTAAAAGTCATTTATCATTTCCTATTCCCTAAAAATTATTTTTCTTTGTCATCTAATTTCAGCATGGATAAAAAGGACTGTGGCTCAGTCAGGGAAATGGGATTCTTTTGAAAATGTGTTCCCTAAAGAACATCCTTTTGTTTCAGCAACAGCAATTCTTTTCCAAGCTAAAAGGGAAACACACTCCTACAAACCACAAAGCCACAAAGCCCTACATGTAGTGAAGTTGCCATTCTGCATTCATTCTGTCTTTGTTATAAGTTAGACTCCTTATGGGGGATATTGATTGGCCCTCTGGGACATGTTTCTGAGAATATACAGCCATTCTGACCAAGGACTTGTCTGGCCAGAGTACAGTCACGCTTTATAGCTGCCAGAGCCCTAACTAAGGACTGGGCATTGCACAGAAAGTCTGTTTTTCTGCAGTTCATCCAAAGGAAGGGTCATTATAAGCCTGCACGTCTTCCAGAGACGAGGCAGAAATTTTGTTCCAAAATACCCGCAATCTGTTATTTGGTAGAACAATCAGAAAAAGTGCCCCATAATGCCACATAGTGAGGCTGACCTTCCAAAATTTAGTAATCTAATTTCACATTGTTTAAAGTAGTGTATTCTCTTGGAAAGAGTATTTTTCCATAAAAAGGGAAAATTGAAGAAAGGGACTGAGTCGGGTATTAGACTGAGCACTTTTTATATATATTTTTTCATCTAATCCTCAAGAAAAGCCCTGAGAATTGGTAACATTTTTTCAATTCATAAAATAAATATTCAATGAGTTACATACATATGTAATCACTGTAATCAGTTTGATGTGTATTCTTCAAGACTTGTGATGTCACACAGCCAGGCATGCTTATTTTAAGTGTTTAAAAAAAACTGACCGAGATATTAAAGATACTCCACAATTTACTTACTGTCTTTTTCATACTTAACATGTCTTAGAAGAACTTTATAGTTTATACATGTAAGTATCCCTTATCCTATTCTATTCTATTTTTTAATTGAATTTATTGGGGTGACATTGGTTAACAAAACCATACAGGTTTCAAGTATACAAGTCGACAAAACATCATCTTCACTTGGCATCCTGCACCCACTGCCCCAAGCAAAGTGCCTTTCTTTTCTTTTCTTTTTTTTAAATATTTTATTTCATTATTTTTAGAAGGAGGGGAAGGGAGAGAGGCAGAGAGGAAGAGAGACATCAATGTATGGTTGCTTTTCACCTGCCTCCAGCCACAGACCTGACTGGAGACCTGGTTTGCAACCTTGTTATGTGTCCTGGCTGGGGTATCGAACCTGTGACCTTTGGGTTCACAGGTCGGCACCTTATCCACTATGCTACCAGCCAGGGTGCAAAGTGCCTTTCTGTTCCCATTATCCCTTCCTTTATCCACAATCACCCAGTCCCCATCCCTCTTTCCCTCTGGCTCTCACCACACTTTTTGTTGTCTGTGTCTACAGGTTATGATATATATATATATATATATATACTTTAGCTAATCCTTTACCATCTTTCATCCAGTCACTTCTTCCTCCTTAATCTTTTTAATAACTATAGAATGTTCTGTGGTATGGACATACCACAATTCATTTAACTAGTCCCTCTCTATTTGTTTTCAATTTTTAAACTACCATAAACATTGAATTAACAAACATTCTTTGTACATACATAGGATATTTTTATAGTTAAGAAAGCTGAGCTTGAGAGAGGTTAATAAATTTTGTTTACAAGCACATAATTACCAAGTGGCAGCCCCAGGTCTCAGAATAGCCTATATTCCTTCTGCTATACAATAATGCTTTCAGTCCTCAGTGTCCAGGATTGAAAATGAAGAGTGGGTCCTTTAAATCACTCTCCCTCCCACCCATATGTGTTGATGGCCATTAAAAAACTTCCCACATCATGCAGACTGGTGCAGCCACTGTAGAAAACAGTATGGAGTTTCCTTTAAAAACTAAAAATGGAACTGCCTCTTGATCCACTGATTCCACTGCTAGGATTATGCCTGAAGAATCCTGAAACACCAATTCAGAATAACCTATACACCCTTATGTTCATAGCAGTGATATTTACAATAACCAAGTGCTGCAAACAGGTGAAGTGCCCATCCGTGGATGAACTGGTCAAAAAACTGTGGTACCTTTACACAGTGGAATACTACACAGCACAAAGAAAGAAGGAACTCCTACCATTTTTGACAGTATAGATGGAACTGGAGAGCATTATGCTTTGTGAAATAAGCCTGGCAACAAAAAACAAATATCATATGATCCCCCCTAATATAGGAAAATAATAATAAAAAAAAAAAACAACTGATGAGTAAAACAGAACCAGAGGCATGGAAACAAGGAACAGACTGACAGTGACCAGAGTGGGAGTGGAGGGGAAGAAAGGGGTGTCAGAAAGGGAAGAGTTTAGTCAAGAAACTAATATAAATGACCTATGGACATGGACAACAAGGTGGGGGTTGACTGTGGGAGAAGAGATGGGCTAGGTGAGGCAGGGGAGAACAATGGGGGAAAAAATGGGACAACTGCAACACAAGAAATTAATTTTTTTTAAATTAGCATTTTGTAAGCAGATAGAAGTTTTAACTAACGTTGCTGCGGTCATCATTTTGCAGTATATACATGTATCTAATCATCACATTGTACACCTTATATGTACATGTGTTATATAACAATACCTCAAAAAAACTAAAGGAAAAAATAAAGACCAGCATTGAAGAAAAAAAAAAAAAAAAAAACACCTAAAACTTCCCACATGCAAAATGCACGTGGAATCTAAGGGAGAGGAGAACCTGCCCTCAATTTTGTTACATGAGTGACTGTATGAGGGGGAACCCACCAAAACACAGAATTATTTTCTGGTGAGTGGGCCCCTTGTAGTACAGGCTTCCCCTGCTGAGTGTTCTAAGAACCTATCTGTATCAGTGCACCCGTTGGTATTGTTGTGAGAGGCTGCATATAGATTCAGTGAATTTTTTGGACTTTTTCAACTCATTTGCCCATTTCATGATGGGTGATTTACAAGTGCACCTGTCCACACCAAGCTGAGTAGTCAGCAGTTTTTGACCAAAAATAGCATGATGTTACGCTCCACCCTCCCTATTTACCTGATTTTACCTTGAACAACATTTTTTTTTGTTTTCCAGGATGAAAAAAGTACTCAAAGGGAAACATTTTGCTGATGTGGAAGAGGTGAAGCAAAAATAATAGTAGCACTAAAGGTATCAAAATCAACAACTTCAGGCCAAGATTGAGGTGTGGGGAGACATGCTGCATCTCCCTCCACAATTAAGAAGGAATACAGGACCTGGCTAGTAGCACAGTGGAAAAGGCAGCAGCCTGCAAACCCAAAGGCTACTGGTTCGATTCCCAGCTAGGGCACATAACCAGGTTGCAATCCAGGTCTCCAGCCAGGTCTATAGCTGGAGGCAGTTGAAAGGCAACCATACATTGATGTCTCTCTCCCTTCCCTTCTTTCTAAAAATAATAATTTTTTTTTTAAGAAGGAATACATCTACCTCAAAACTAGAGACATCCAGAAATTCCAAAAAACTGAGCTGCATGGAAGTCCAACAAACAAAGATATAAAGAAGAAATACTCATCCAGACAGGTAGGAGGGTCAGAGCCAGGGCAGAGGGGATGCAATTTAGTGGTATAGTGGCTGTGGTGGGAGAGTGACTGCGGTTAGCTGGCAGAAAGCACAGTCACATATTAAAAAAGCAGGGACACCTGGGGAGCACTCCTAGCATGAGACCAGGCTATGCAGGTTCCAGTGCCTGGTGGGAAAATAAAGCCTCATTGCCTCTGACTGTAAAAACCAGTGGGGGTCAGGGTGGAAGAAGAAACTGCCTGTCTATCAGCAGAATCTATTTGTTTAGGGGAGCCCCACAGTTCTAGGACACCCTCAGACTCAGGCACTCTGGGAGCCAAAACCAGGGCAACAGCTAGAGAGGTGCCAGTCCCATACTAGAAGTGGAAGAAGTGCCTGGAAAAGGGGAAAATGCTGAGCAAGCAGCATAGTTCCCTCTCAGAATCCTCCCACACATACAGCACCACAATGTGGTGAAATAGTTGCTCCATGTTGATGAATATGTAAGGCTCTACCCCTTACAATGTAACAGGTGTGATAGTCCTACCTAAGACACAGAGGCAAACACAGGAGCCTGTCAAGTTAAGGAGACAGAAGATATGACCCAAAAGAGGGAACAGATCAAGGTTCCAGTAGAAGAACTAAGCAATGAGGAAATGGCCAACCTAAGAGATGGAGAGTTCAAAACACTGGTAATAAAGATGTTCACAGACTTGACAGACATACTTGAGTATGGCAAATGCAGAAGGGAAGAAGTGAAGGCTATACTAAGTGAAATGAAGGAAAATCCATAAGAAACCAATGGTGAAGGGAAGGAAATTGTTTCAAATCAAGGATTTGGAACATAAGGAAGAAATAAACATTCAATCAGTATAGCAAGAGGAAACAAGAATTGAAAAAAGTGAAGAGGGGTTTAGGAACCTCTGGGATGACTTTAAATGTGCCAATACCCAGATCATAGGGGTGACAGAAGGAGAAGAGAAAGAGTAAGAAATTGAAAACTTGTATGAAAAAATAATGAAAAAAATTTACCAAATTTGGTTAAGGAAATAGACATACAAGCCCAGAAAGCACAGAGTTCCAAACAAGCTAGACAAAAACAGGACCACACCAAGACATATTAATTAAAATTGCCAAATGTTAAAAACAGAGAATCTTAAAAGCAGCAAGAGAAGAGAGTTACCTACAAAGGGGTTCCTATAAGAATACCAGCTGATTTCTCAAAAGAAACTTTGCAAGTAAGAAGGGACTGGCAAGGAGTATTCAAGGAGATAAAAAGCAAGGACCTACAACCAAGATTACTCTATTCAGCAAAGCTATCATTTAGAATGGAAGGGTGGATAAACAAGGTAAAGCTAAAGAAGTTCATTATCACCAAGCCATTATTATATGAAATGTTAAAGGGACTTACTTAAGAAAAAGAAGATCAAAACTATGAACATTAAAATGACATTAACTCACAACTATCAAAAACAGAATCTAAAAAAATAAAACAAACTAAAAAAAATATCAAGTTCAGCAACTGCTTCAGCAGTGCAAAAATCACCTTGATAGGTATATTTCATTAAATGGAAAATGCTTTGAAGATGACTGAAATTTAAACATGTGAAAATAAATACATAATTTTAATGAATAATTTCTGTTGTTTCTTGTATATGAAAGTGCAAATGAAGTATTAATAAAGTTACTTGGAGAATACCTGTCCTATCAGATGTTAAAACAAGAGCACTTTCTTTCTCAGTAAAAATGAAAGTATGAAGGAAATTCATGTTTTTCAGCTTGATGGGTCAATAAGGAGAGAGACGGGTGGCTCTGGCAAGAAGCACAGTTTTTTGGCCCACAAGTGAAAAGCTGAATCAGCCTCAGGGAGACCCGCCCAGGCAGCCAGCTGTCCTCAGAAAGCCCCCTTTGGTGGTGGAGGTGGGGGGTACTGAACTGTTATTAAGAAACCAACATCTTTCCCTCAGAATATTTTTCCCACTTAAGGGACTTCCTACTTGAGGTTAAGAATTCCCTCTACTGCCTTTTATACATTTCAGACTTTGCAAATGGCACAGCTGGGTGTAGCCGCTGCCCTCCTGCTTTCTGTCAGCCTGTTCTTCCAAACAAGGCCCAGCACCCTTAGGGATAGTCTAAGAATGCCCCATACAAAATAACATTTGAGGTTAAGTTCATATTTTTCAGCGCAAATGAGTACTTCTTTCCCCACAAGGTATGGCACCTCATAAAATGACCCACCAGGGCCTAAAATAAGCCAGGCTACTTCATGGCCTCACTCTTCACACATATTAAGTAGACCCAAACTGACCTCACAGAGATTTTCGGACCACTTTCTGTCCCATTTCCCTGCTGTATTTTCTTCAGAATCCTTCACAACTTGAATTGTTATCTATCTATCTATCTATCTATCTATCTATCTATCTATCTATCTTTAGTCTTTTTACCATTAGAATACAAGCTTCTTGAGAACAGGGCATTCTCTTTCTGTCACAATTTTATCTTCAGTGCTTATGCTAGATCCCAGTAGAAATTGTTGAATGAATTCCATTTCTATTTTTCACAACACTCAATGTAGCCTGGAAAAAAGTTCCCTATCATCTTAAAAGTCTTTGCTTAAATGTCACCTCCCCTGGGATGTCATTCATGCTTTCATTCATCATATGTGCCTAATGCTCACCCTACTGATAGAGTTTACCAGACTTTATCTGTTTACAGCCCAACAGGACCACGCAACTTCTTAAAAGTTTGAAGTCAAACTGGACAATGACACCCTTACATCTTGTCCCATATTGGTTTTCTCAGAGTACTTGCTTTTTATCAAAGCAAACCCAAGTTCATAAAGACATCATGGAAAGAAATACAGCATGATGTGGTAGTCTGCAGAGTATCCAACAGATGCAGGTATTGTATTTGCTTTGACTATTTAAAACACCCCATAGCTGCCATGTGTGTTTACTGTGATTCCTAGGACACGGTTTCAGAAGCACAGCATCAGACTCTTCATGCTAGTCACCGGATGTACCATGGTAAGAGAATAAGACATGGGACTTCTATAACCTTTCAGGACTTAATGCTTGCCTCCTGCTGATAGTGTTCACAACATTTTAATTAATTATATCATATGTATTTCATTGATTTTTCTAGGGAATGGTAACCTGATCTTTTATTAATTGAAGTAGCTCTTCACATCCCTAAATCACAGTAAGAGTTGAGTGCTTAATAAGTATTGGTTAAATAACTGAAAAATTGAACTAATTACTAAAATTATGTGTCATACCCCCAAATTATTTTTACTGATTTGACAAAATATAAATATAATTTTGATTCACTCACACTGAAAAGCTGTTATTGTATTTGTTGTTGTCATTTTTTACTTGACAGTATTAGGAAAGGAGGCCAGTGCCCCTGATTAAACAGTCAGATATTGCATGTTTTAAAAATTCTTGTGGCACACAAGTTGAAAATTGCTGATGTGTGGAGGCAAGGGTATACTTACCAAAGGAGATAGGGGATGACAAGAAGAGGAATCTCGATAAAGTAAAATGACATATGAGTATACTTTATTCTTAGAAAACAGATACAAACGAAGAAAGAAAGGATCAGGGTATAGAAAGATTACTGAAGAAAAGTTGGGACTGTGCATGAAGAACAGGCTCAAGATTCTTTGTAGAAAATTTCTTTAAGTCACCTGCTGAAAGTGAAGGCAGTTGGACTTGGGAAAAGTGAGCACAAAGGCCTAGAACAGTCACTGAGGAAATCGAGTGGAAGCAAAATAAAAGAATTTTAGAGTAGCAAAGAGGGCTGGACTGAGGTCAGAGAGCTTGAGTTGACCAAGTTCATGGTCAGAAGGGGTTGGAACTTAGTTTGATCATTCCTATTTTGATGCAGTAACAGATAAAATGGACATCAGAAATGACCTATGATCAGAATACAGATGAGAGAGTGAGACTAAAATGAATGAAAAGCATACATTTTAAAATGCCTGACCAGGGAGGGAATATAAAAAGGCATAATCATTAAAAATAAGAGTAATTGTTCAATATAAAATTTTGCTTACTTCATTTCTCTATTTCCATTTAGGACACTAGGTGCCAGATAGCATGATATATCATTGCTTTCACCACATACATGCACACACATGCACACATACAGCCACACAACCCTCAGTCAACTATAGCTGATTAAAAGGATCAAATAACTTAGATTTTTTACTTGAAAAATAATATTGACCAAATTTGTTTTAGAAATGTTATGCAGATCTTTTTCAATGGAAATATATTTTAGCTTATTGGTTTTCTTCACTATTCCTTTTATTGTAGTGATATCTTACATATTAGTTTTTAAAACACCATGATGTTATTAAAGAACCTTCTTATCTTACCCTTTTCTTTCTAGCTTTTGAAATAGTGGAAAGGGTCCAAACTATCCTGAGTAGATAAATGCCTAAAGCCTCATGAGCATATGTCTGCCTGCCCTTTCCTTCTGCTCTTCAGAAACAGCCCACAATTTCCATGTGGTATGAGCATCTTCACAGATAAATAAATGCAGGCTAAGATTCTGACCTGATATGACTTAAAACCTGTAGCATTACATGAGCCAACTCTTGATAGCTTGTAGAATGAAACTGACATTGAGGTGTTTTTTTGTTTGTTTGTTTTTTTATGACAACCTAAAGTCTTCAAGTAATTTGAAGCTTTGTTTTTCACTCGTTGCTTTGGCCTTGCAGAGTCAACAGTGGCAAAAAATAAATTAAAAAATCTCATAAGAAAAGATTTTTTCATAATCACATTCTAATTTTTCAAACTAAGAAGTTCAGTAATATTCAGTTCAATATTCTCATTTTAGATATTTGTTTTTAAAAAAAACTTAAGGGTCTCTTGTTAGCTAAATTTCCAGGGTCAATCCTTAATCCCAGAACAGCCTCCTGGGGTCATCTAAATTATATCTCTTCCAAAGATTCATACTTTTTCTATTTGTGGAGTTGCTATATATAAATACACAACATTTGGGGGTTCTTGTTCCCCAAGGCCAAGGAGGAGAATACATCTCATTTTCCCAGTTTTCCTGGCTTGCCTGAAAAATTAGTTTATGAATTTTAGGTTTTATTGTTAATCGCTCTACAACGTGTATCAATAGAAGAATGTTCAAGTTCCCATAATGTCTGCATAGTTCTCATAACTGGAATACCTTCTTATAATACTTCTAGCTGGTTCAAGTAGATATTTTCATTCTTAACGAGATAGTTCATCTAACATTTCCTTATTCACACTCCTTACTTTCTTCAGGGAAGTTGCAAGGTTCTCTCTTTCTGGAAAGAAAGGCTAAAGATACTTTTAGGAGAAGCAAAGCAGTAATTGTGAACTGGCAAACCAATCAAGTGAGTTATTCAGGGGTCAGAGATATTCCCTGGAACCCCTGAGAAAGGTCTCCTCTGGTCATATCTTCATGTTTATTCAAATTAAATCTCTAAACTGAACCCCTTGATTTTACTCAGGCATTTTAAATTAGCTTCCAAAGTGTTTAGACTAATGCTGTTAGTCATACACGGTTTCTTTTGTTTGTTTGTTTTGTTTTTGGTCACTATTTTTAATCTTCACAAGATTTGAGATTTAGGATAGTCACAATTAGCAACATAATAGGTCAAGATGCATGCCATGGTAGTTGGTGTTCTTAAGTTCTTTATTAAGGTTTAATTGCTCCACTGCAAAACTGTATTGTTCTTGAAATAAGAAAAAGAAAAGAAGAAAGAAATAAAAAAGAAAAACAAAGAAAAGAAAAGAAAACCTGTGAGATTAAAGTTGGGAAGCCGCATTTTGATATCTGTTCTAGAAGTCCTAGGGAGATGAGTGGGCAAGTGATTTCTGCCTTCTAAGGAATGGTTGAAACAACTGTTTTTTAGCACATGGAGACAAACATTCTCCATTCGTTTAAAAAATGATTGATTCTTATTACTGGGATACAATAGTGAAGAAGACGAGACCTAGTTTTCCTGAAGCTTTCATTTTAATGGAGGAAACCAGATTATGAACAAACATGGAAATAAATTCTTTAAACACACACACACACACACACACACACATACACACACACACACAGAGTAATGATCAGTGTTTTGCAGAGAACTGGGTGATTAGTGGCCACTTTGGAATGGATGATCTGAGAAATTCATTTGTGGAGTGACCTTAAATGAGAAAAAGGAACCAGCTCTGTGAGCATCAGAGAAAGAACAATCCAGAGAGGAGGAACAGCTAGTGGAAAGGCTCTGATCTGTGAAGGAAATTGGTGTGTTCAAAGAAAAATAAAGCCCAATATGTCCAGTGTATAGTGTGCAAGTGGAAGCATATTGCAAGATAATTTTTTATAGAGCTGAAGGTAGAAGGATCCAGGTCAGGAAGACATTATGTAGTGTTACAGTTAAAGTGCAACAGGCAATTACTGGAGAATTTGAAGGAAAAGAGGAGAGAGGTGGACTTATTATTACAAAAGAGATTTGGCTGCAGTGCACTCTGGAGATGGTGGCAAAAAAGGGAGTGGAAGCATAAATGCCAGTAGGAAGCTATAGCAGGTGAGTGCTAATTGTTTCTGGGACTAGAGTGATACTGGTGAGAAGATTTGACACATGTTTTAAAAGTAGAATGTCTCTTCCTAAGCCACTTGCTTCATTCTCAATTCGATAAAATTCACTTTTGTTGTCTCTAGCATTGTTACTATGGAATGTTCTAGGTGCAGAATTCCAACAAGAAACAAAGGCAGCAGACAGTTGGCCAGAGATAATAGAATGATCCTGGGAAAGTTTATAATTGTGGAGGTGAGTCAATTTATACACCTAGGCCATGAAAGGGTTGAACTGAATGATTTCAAAGGTCCTTTCCAGCTTGAAAATTCTTTCTTTTTTAAAAAAGATTTTATTTATTATTTCTAGAGATAAGGGAAAGGAGAGATGCAGAGGGAGAGAGACATCAATGCATGGTTGCCTCCCACCTGCCCCCAGCTATGGACCTGGCTGGAGACCTGGCCTGCAACCTGCTATGTGCTCTGGCTGGGAATCAAACCAGTGACCCCTGGGTTTGCAGGCTGGTACTCCATCTAATGTGCCACCAGCCAGGAGCCAGCTCTAAAATTCTGTAATTTTTCATAAGTATTATGTCTAGGCTATACTTGGTCTTGCTCTGAATGAAGACCAATGAAGATATCTATCATGGTATAGTAACTGGCAATACTCAGTGAAAAGATTTGCCATCAGCAGTAGAGTCAGAGTGAAGAGAGCCAATGTGGACAGTAGAAGTGAAGTTCCCATCCTTGCTATAGACCTTGATCATCCGTCTTAACCAGTAAATCTCATCATTGAGGTTGTAAAGGTTTATGGCATCATAGAGTTCATCACATTGTTCTTAATGGTTGATACAGCATAGATTCCCATTTCACTCATAAGTCTAGTTTTTTGTTGTTTTTTCTCATAGGGCCTTCCTTTGTACAGCATAAAGTCAGGGCACATTTGTGCTTTACATCTAGAGTCAAATACTAACACATGGGAGGAATAAACATTCTGCTACAGGCTTTCCTTGGTCAGAATTTGAAAAAAAAAAAAAAACACACAAAACTGCTGGAAAAACATTCAGAGTGGGGAAAATACCTGTGGAGTCTAGACAGACACTGTAGTAAATAATAACAACTACAGGAGTCAGTCAGGGAGCCCGAATCTGGGCCCTTTCTCAGCCAAAAGCCATATCTAAGGTAGGAAGAAGGTCAACTTTCCCACAACCAAGTCCTTGTCTTAGTAGCTCGGAGATTTTCAACCAGCGAGCTATGTATGGCACACTGGCATGCCACAAGAATTTTTAAAACACGCGTACCTGACTATGTAGTCAGGGGCACTGCCTTATTTTCCCTTAGATTGTCAAATAAAAAATGGCAACAGCCAACAGAACAATAACTGTTTGGTGTGAATGAATCAAAATTATACGTCTTTTGTTTTTTGTGGGCTCACCAAAAATATATATATTTTAGTGTGCGACAGACTTTTAGTAATTAGTTTATGTGTGCCATGGGATGAAAAAGGTTGAAAATTGCTGCTCTAGATCAACTGATCTCTCAAGAGTCTCTCATTGTAAACAAACAAGCAACCCACACTTTCATGACTTCCTTGATGATGTCTCTGTTAATACTTTATAAGATTAGCTTATACTCATAGACTCCATTTGCTCATGAATATAGTTCTTCAATCTCTTGCAATCATGATTGCATTCTTAATCTCCTGTAGAAAGTACACCCCCATTGGCACTTTTTCATACTTAAATCTCTCTGCAACATTTATCCTATTGAAATCTTCAGGAATTGTCTTATTTTTTCTTTCACTTTCTCTCATGGGCCTTTGATGGCTTACCTGGTACTATGTTTGTTTTCTTTCTGAATGCAGATATTCACTGGAGTTCTGAGATCTCCTTCTCCCATCATTCTATACACTCTACCTAATAAACTGCTACCAGATCTTCAAATTCTGTATTTCTTACTTTGTGTTATGATGGACTGAGCCCTGATTTCTTTCCTTAGATCAAAACACCATTTTGTAGTTGAATACACCATGTGCAAGTCCAGTCTGCATATCTAACTCAGTGGTATCCCTAAATCAAATTTATTATTTTCTTCTTCCTAACCGCTTTTCATTTGATAATGGTATTTGACATTCTTTCAAAAGCCTGGGTACTCTTTTTGTATTTGGCAAACAACTACGTATTTTTACTATGTGTAAGTCAACAGTTCTAGGCACTGGGGGTCCAGGAGTGGATGAAATTAATGAGGCTCCTATCCGCATGAAGTTAACATTCTAGTCTGGGGAGACAGAAAACCATGTAAATTTGGTATAGGTAAGTGCTATAAGAGAAGTAAAATATGATTGATGGACTGACTATTGCAAGGGATGAGTTTAGACAATTGGACAATGAAATTAGATAAAACAGTCTAGGAAACCTCTTTGAGGGGGTGGCATTTGAGCTAAGACTAGACTAAGGAAAATGTCCATTGTGTAAGACCTTCTCTAACAGTAGAATCAGTAAGTGCAAGGGATCCAACTTTACACATGCCTCTCTTTTCTTTATCCCCACTTCAAATCATCACTTCAATTGTAATTGCTAAGTCTTGCAAACTGATCTCAGTTTTGATCTCTTTTGTATTTATTTCTCCCTGGTTAAATTCTCATTACTTCTTGCTCCCCATTTATTTCCTGTACCACCGCATCCCTCATATCAGTAAAGAATTAAGCTTCCTGCCCTGGCTGGTGGCACAGTGGATAAGGCAGCAGCCTGTGAACCCAAAGGTTGCTGGTTTGATTCCCCAGCCAGGGCATATAACCAGGTTGCAAGCCAGGTCTCCAGCCAGGTCCGTAGCTGGAGGCAGGTGAAAGGCAACCATACATTGACGTCTCTCTCTCTCCTCTCTGTTTCTCTCCCTACCCCTCTCTCTAAAATTAATAATAAATAAAATCTTTTAAAAAATGAAGTCTTCCTAAAGTGAAACTATAATATTATACCTTTGCTCCAAAACCTCTAGTGATCTCCTATTATTCATTGAAATAATATAAACTTGGAAGTATAGCGTTTAAATCTATTCATGATGTAATCTCAAAATACTTTCAATTCTCCTCTTCTATACTGCTAAGCACAATCTACTCAAATTAATGTTCAGAGAATACATGTTAAATATTCCTGTCTCCAAAGTTGCCCACTATGTCTCCTCCACTTGGACTGGCTAACATGCTTTCCCATCCAATCTGGGAAAATCAATAAATGTGACATACCACTTAAACAAAATTAAGAATAAAGCCCACAGCACTATATAAATAAATGCATAAAAACATTTGATAAACTCTAGCACTTATTTATGATAAAAATTTTCAGCAAAATGGAAACAGAGGGAATATACCTCAACATAATAAAGTCCATATATGACTAAACCCACAGCTAACACCATGCTTAATGGTTAAAAACTATAAGTATTTCCCTTAACTGTACAGGGATCTATCTCTGCTTTCCCCACTCTTATTCAACATAGTACTAGAAGTCCTAGCCATAGCAATCAGACAAGAAGAAGAAATTAAGTCATCCAAATTGGAAAGGAAAAAGTAAAACTGTTATTGTTTGCAGATGATGTAATACCCGTACATAGAAAACTCTAAAGCTTCTACTAAAAACTACTAGAGCTGATCAATGAATTCAGTAAAGTGGCAGAATATAAAATAAACATCCAGAAATCAGTTGCATTTTATACACCAATGATGGCCTATCAGAAAGAGAAACTAAGAAAACAATCCATTCACAATTGGTTCAAAAAAATCAAAATCAAAATTTAACCAAGGATTTTAAAAGATTTGACTTGGAAAATTATAAGACACTGAAGAAAAACATTGAAGATACAAATAAGTAAAAGCATATACCATCTTCATGGATTGGAACAATTACCATCATTAAAATGTCCATACTACCCAACCCTGGCTGGTGTGGCTCAGTGAATTAGGTGCTGGACTGCAAACTGGAAGGTTGCCAGTTTGATTCCTGGTTGGGGATGTGCAAGAGGCAAATGATCAATGTTTCTCTCAAATGTTGATATTTCTCTCCTCCTCTTTTCCCCTCCCTTCCATTTTCTCTAAAAGTAAATCAAATCTTTTTTAAAAGTCCACACTACCTAAAACAATCTATAGATTCAATGCAATTCGTATCAAGATACCAATGGCATATTTCACATAACTAGAACAAACATATCAAACATGTACATGAAATCACAAAAGACCCCAAATGGCCACAGCAATATTGAGAAAGAAGAACAAACTTGGAGGAATTAGGCTTCCTAATATCAAACTGTACTACAAGGCCATAAAAATCAAAAGAGCATGGTACTGGCATAAAACAGACATATAGATCAATGAAACTGAACAAAGAGCTCAGAAATAAACCCTTGTCTTTATAGTCAATTAATATTTGACTGAGGAGGTAAGAATATACAATGGGGTAAAGCGAGTCTATTCAATAAATGGTGTTGGGAAAATTGGATACATACAAAAAAAAAAAAAGAAAGAAAGAAAGAAAGAAAGAAAGAGAAGAAACTAGACCATGTTCTTACACCACACACAAGAAAGAATAAACTCAAAATGAAGTTATCACTTAAAAATCTTGAACATTTCTCATAGCAATATTTTTTCTGATACATCCCCTTGGGCAAAGGAAACAAAAGAAAAAATTAACTACATCAAACTAAAATGATTTTGCATAGCAAAGGAAACCATCAATAACATGAAGAGACAACCCACTGAATGTGAGAGCATATTCCTCAATGATACATCTGATAAGTGGTTAATATCCAAATCACACAACTCAATACCAGAAAAGAACAAAAACGGAAACAAACAAAAAAATTATCCAATGAAAAAATGGGCAAGAGACCTTCAAAGAGGACATACAGATGGCCAACAGGCATATGAAAGATGTTCAATATTACTTATCATCAGAGAAATGCACATTAAAGCCAAAATGAGATTCCCCTCACACCTGTCAAAATGACTATCATCAGCGAATCAACGAACAAGTGTTGGTGAGGATGTGAAGAAAAGGGAACCTTCAGTGCACTGTTGGTGGGAATGCAAATTGGTACAGTCACTGCAGAAAGCAATATAGAGTTACCTCAAAATATTAAAAATGAAATTGCCTTATAATCCAGGGATTCGACTTATGGGAAGTTATCTAAAAAATCTTGAGACATTAGTTTGAAAGAATATATGCACCCTTATGTTCATTGCAGCATAATTTACAATAGCTGTCAGGGTTTGGAGGAGTTTGGAGAGGGTGGAAGGAAAGAACAAAAAAATGAATAAACTCATGGACATGGACAACAGTGTAGTGATTGCAGGGGGAGTGGGCAGGGAGGAAGTGGAGGAGGGTATGGGAGATAAACAGTGATGGAGGAAGACTTTACTTGCAGTGGTGAAGACACAATGCCGTGTACAGATGATGTGTTGTAGAACTATGCACCTGAATCCTGTAAAAGTTTGTTAACCTATGTCATCCCAGTAAATTCAATAAAAAGGAAGAAAGGATTAAAAATAATAAAATATAACAAAGATACCAAAATAATTTAAAATACATTATTATAATCATATAACCTCAAAACTTACCACATTACTGCATGTCCTATATCGAATATTTCTTCCCTCACAGGTCCTAGGTGACAAAAAGAAAAAAAAAAAAATAACCTCATTAATACCTAGGAAAAATTCAATGTTTGAACTATTTTCTTATAAAAGGAATTCTCTCGTAATACTCATATAAAAGCCTATTTTTTTCCTGCATATGTTCTTAGAAGAGTCACTATCAAATACTAAATTGAGCATATCTTAAGTTGTATATATAAATTGATTATTCCACAAAGATTGAAACTAAGCATTCATTTTGCTTCAGAAGTTCTCAAAATAAGTACTTATAATTAGTTCTTGTTTAACCAAATATATATATTAATGCAACATTTTCTGAAATATAGTAATTTTAAATGGATCCTGTCTTAATTATTTCTGGTATAAAACAAGACATTTCTCAGAAAAATACTTAGATCTTAAATATGGTAAAACTGGACTTATTACTCAACATCTTATACAATTACAAAATGGATATAAAAAGTCATAATTCTTAAAGAATTATTTTTATTCCTAAAATACACGCTCATTGTAGAAATTTCAGAAAAGATTATGTAAAAGAAAAAGAATCCTTCATAGTTGCCTCATCTAAAGGTAATCACTATTATTTTGACTTAATTGATTTTTCAGTGTGAAAAAAAAATCACATTACTGGTACAATTTTGTAGCTTTTTTTTTTACTTATAATTTTGGGAATTATTTTCCCACACTATTATATACCTTTAAAGTTAACATGTTTAGAGTTATCTGATATTTCATCAAAAGATACAATTTGTATAATCATTCTCTTATTACTTGTGAGTTCCAATTTGGAGTTTGATAAATGAGAGTGTAATGAACCATATCCATGCATATTCTTTATCCAAATTTTTGACTATGTCTTTAGGGTAAATTTCTAGAAGAATTGCTAGACTAAAGGGAATGAACTTTTATAAGCTCTTGATAAATTACATTCCACAAAATTTGTACCATTGCATACTCCCACCAGCAATACATGGGAGTTTTCATTTTACTGAACTCTTGTGAACCAAAACAATGAATTTTTTATTAAACATTTAGTGATGACATAAAATAAGTCACATTCTGCTCTTTTCAAAATAAGTCACATTGACTTAAATGTTAGACTCATAACCATAAAAATTCTAGAAGAAAACATAGGAAGTAAAATCTCAGGCATTTTTTGTAGCAATATTTTTGTCCAATATATCTCCTCAGGCAAGGGACACAAAAGAAGAAGTGAACAAATGGGACTGCATCAAACTAAAAAGTTTTTGCAAAGCAAAGGAAACCATCAACAAAATGAAAAGACAACCCATTGAATGGAAGAACATATTTGCCAATGATGCATCTGAAAAGTGGTTAATATTAAAATTTATTAAAAACTTACATAATACCAATAAAACAAGCAATGCAGTTAAAACATGGGTGAAGGACTTGAATAGATTCTTCTCCAAGAGAACATACAGATGGCCAATAGACATATGGAAAGATGTCCAAGGTCACTAATCATAAGAGAAATGCAAATTAAAGCCACAATGAGATAACACCTACGTCTGCCAGAATGAATGTCAATAATAAATTAACAAACAAGTGCTTGGAAGAATGTGGATAAAAGGGAACCCTTGTGTACTATTGGTAGGAATGCAGGTTGGTGCAGCCACTGTGGAAAGCACTATGGAGTTACCTAAAAAAATTAAAAATGAGCCCTGGCTGGTGGCTCAGTGGATAGGCACTGGCCTTCGAACCCAAAGGTCACTGGTTTTCAATTCTCAGACAGGGCACAGGTTGCAGGCCAAGTCTCCAGCCAGGTCCCCAGCTAGAGGCAGGTGAAAGGCAACTATGCATTGATACTTTTCTCCCTTTCTTCCTCCCTCCCTGCCCTTCTCTCTGGAAAAAAAAAAAATCTTTTAAAAAATTAAAAATGGAACTTCCTTATAACCCAGTAATCTCACTTCTGGGAACAGATGCTAAGAAACCCAAAACACTAATTTGAAAATATATATATACACCCATATGTTCATTGCAGCATTATTTGCAATCACCAAGATACAGAAGCAGCCTAAGCGTCCATCAGTAGATGAGTGGACAAAAAGCTGTGGTACATTTACACAATGGAATACTACTCAGCCATAAGAAAAAAAGGAAATCTAACCCTTTGCGACAGCAAGGATGAACCTGGTGAACATTATGCTAAGTGAAATAAGGCAGTCAAAGAAAGACAAGTACCATATGATTTCACACATATGTGAAATCTAATGAAAATAAACTAATAAACAAAGTAGGAACAGACTCATAAATACAGAGAACAGACTGACACCTGTCAGAGGGGAATGGGGCTGGGGACTGAGTGATAAAGACAAAGGACTAATAAAAATAAAAACTTCATGGATACCAACAATAGTATTGTGGTTACCACAGGGAAAGAGGAGTGAGGGTGGGTAGAAGAGGGCAAAGGGGGAATAAATGGTGATGGAAGGATAGGTGACTTTGTTTGGTGAACACATTGTACAATATACAGATGATGTAGAACTAAACACATGAAATCTATACAATTTTACTAACCAATGTCATCCCAATGTATTTAATAAAACAATCACATTAAAAAAAAAAGAAAAATACAATATAAAATTCAGAATGATTATACTAATAACTAAAAGTTATGGAGTTTAAGGTGTACTTCTAAGCTTGTTATATTTATTAACTTATTTAATCACAGGAACCCTGGAAGATAGGGTACTATAATTATACCCATTTTACAAATGAGAAAACTGAAGCTAATGAAGGATAACCGACTCATCAAAATCATGCAACTATTAAGTAATGGAGCTGAGATGTGAAACCAGGCCATTTGGGTTCAGTGTTTACACTCATAACTATGACACCTTACTGCTTCCTAATTCCCTTGTTTGTTCAGGAAACATCCACTGAACTCTTATTTTGTGCTGAGGAATGCATTCAGTTCTGGAAATGAATATGACTTGTATTTTTCTGTTAAGAAAATCACTCAATTATATTCAATGAAAGAAATACTAGATGGCTTTTGTGCTAGGTCTTGAGAATGTCATCAAAAAGAAAATGTTATCTGAAAATATAATTATACAGACCAACTTAAAGAGATAGGTCCTAGGCTGAAAATTCAACAATGACCAGATTAACTATATTAATATGCATTAACAAATAAAATGTGACAAAGAAAGTCAAAGCCAGGCATTAGAATCATAGAAAAGAGAAAGACAGAAGAATGACAGACACATGGTTGTCAGTGCCCAGCCCAGAATGTCCCAGGTGAAGGACCAATAAACTTGAAGTCCTCCATGTGCCATTGGCAAGATGTTGCCCTCACGGTACAGATGCCTCACACTAACTGAGCTGATGCCAATGAATGTTCTGCTCATCCCAGAAATACCCCTTGTTATAATGCCACGTGGACCAAACAACTTGCCAAGAGTGATCTGGCTTTTCATGACTGCTCAGAGTCAGAGTGTGCCAGTCACACTGACATGAATATTTCAGTCCATGTGATAGTTCTATTTTCAGTTACAAGTTAATAAACTGGCATTTTAGTTTGAAACATTAATCTCATGGGCTAAGCCATGGTGAGTCCACTTGCAAGACAAAGACCTGTTCTTATGTGATTACTCAAAAATATCAGGTTTCTGAGTCTGAAAAGTTGCCAGGTAGGCCCCAGTTCATGGTACACTTACAAGGCAATGAATTCTGCAACCCAGAGGTCTTTGAGAGCACACCATTTAGACGTCAGTATTGGCAGAATGTGATATGGTTTTCAATTTTGAAATTCCAAGTGCATGTGTGACTTAGTGTAGTGATTACAATACCCAGTTTGAAACTAGAATCATCTCTTTGGAATCCTGGCTTTATTCCTCTGTTTTTGTATGTCAGTTTGTTATCTGTAAAATGGAATAGTATTACTTATCTTCTGAGGTTATTAGTTAATACTGGGTTGGCCAAAAAGTTTGCTCATCTTTTCGTGAAAGATAGCTCTAGTAGCACTTAGTTGTCTTTAACTTCATTCCAAACAATCTTGTTATATCGTATTATGATAGCTGTCATAGCAGCATGCATTTAAAAACTTAACGAGCTGACATAGTCAAAATACTCAAATCAAGCTTGAAATACATTTGCACCAGCTTGGTTATGTTTATTGCTCTGATATTTGTTTCCACATAAGTGGAAAAAAATCACCTTGACTGTGTATATGCATGGATTCTCTACTGAAATATAATGAAAATGTTCCATTTTTAAAACAAATTATGGTGGAAAATGAAAAATGGATACTTTGCAATGTGGAATGGATGAGATCATGGGCCAAGTGATATGAATCACCACTAACCACACCAAAGGCCTGTCACCATCCAAAAAAGGTGATATTGTGTATATGATGGGATTGCAAGAGAGTCTTCTATTATGAGCTCCTTCCAGAAAACCAAATGATTAATTCCAACAAATACTGTTCCTAATTAGACCAACTAAAAGCATCACTCAATGAAAAGTATTCAGAATTATTCAAAGAAAATGTATCCTCCATCAGGATAATGCAAGACTGCATGCTTCTTTGATGACGAGGCAAAAACTGTTACAGCTTGGCTGGAAAGTTCTGATTCATCCACCAGACATTGCACCTTTGGGTTTCCATTTATTTCAGTCTTTACAAAATTCTCTTAATGGAAAAAATTTTAATTCCCTGGAAGATTACAAAAGGCACTTGGAATAGTTCTCTGCTCAAAAAAATAAAAACATTTTTCATCTCCTTTTACTTATTTATTTTTATTTTATTTCATTATTTTTTATTCTTTATTAATATATTTTATTTATTTTCCAATTGACCCCCCTATGCTGCCTCCACCCAGTAACCCATTTCCTTCAGCAATGTCCCCCTTAGTTCATGTCCATGTGTCATGCATATAAATTCTTTGTTTTGTTTTGTTTTTTTTAAGATTTAATTTATTATTTGGAGAGATAGGGGAAGGGAGAGAGGCAGAGAGGGAGAGAGACATCAATATGTGGTTGCCTTTCACCTGCCTCCAGCTACTGACCTGGCTGGAGGCCTGGCTTGCAACCTGGTTACGTGCCCCAGATGGGAATCGAATAAGCAGTCTTTGGGGTTGCAGGCTGGTGCCTTATCCACTGGGCCACCAGCCAGGACCTATAAGTTCCTTGGCTTCTCTATTTCCTTTGTTCTTCTTAACATTCCCCTGTCCATTCTGTAAACATCAATGTGTACTTTTTCTTTTTTCCTTTCATATCCAGAAAATTTACCATTTAATTACTGCCTTTTGTCAGCTTCTCAAATCATATTAATACAAAGTTTTCATTATTCCAAAACGCCTACATTTACTCTTTCTTTAAAGAATTACTCTTCTAAGTATTATGAATTGCAATATTACCAAACACATGCAAAAATACATTTATACACATACGTATTTTTACACATATTTAAAGTACATACTGGATTTTGAAGAGTTAAAACAAAAAATTTTAAATAGCTTACATAATTATTACATGTTAAATGATAGTGTTTTAGATATATTGTAGCAAAATTAAGCAGATTTTTTTCTTCTTTAATACTTCTTTTACTCTGGAATGCTATTTTTTGTGAAATATATCACAGAAGTGGTGTATTGCACAACTCACTTTTGTGAAAGTTGTCCTAGAGACAGTGCCAAACCCATAGTAAAAAATGAATTTAGTTTTTGAGTCAGATCCTCCCCACTCCAATAATACAACTCAACTTTATTTTAAGCTACTGAAACTACAGCTTAATTCTTTTTGGAGTTTTCCATCTTAAATAGCAGATTTATTTATTTATTTATTTAGGTTGTGCACAGGTCTTACTTCTTTCAATACCCTCTGTTTTTCCTCTACATGTGCTTTACAAGTTGAGGACTTCAGAAATAATGGCACTTGCAGTGCTCAGCCAGTCCACAGAGTAGAAGTTATTATGTCTACTAACTTGAGATAAAAAATAAAAAGCCCTAGGATTTAAATATTTTTGTAGAATAGTATTCTAGCTATTTTTTAAACTTGTGGTTGACTTCTTATGTGGTCATAAACTAATCTCTGAACTATTTAAGAGTCTGTTGAGGTAGAGATTAGGTATATTCACATTTCAATAATAAAGTTTACTATAGCATTCATTCCTTTTCCCAAGCATCTCCAGTTTGGGGGCCTTCATAACTGGAAATGTTTATTTCCACAATTTAGTTGAAAGGAATCTCATCTAATTTACATGCTAATATGAGAATATAGATTGTCTATGTACACAAATCATATAGTTTAGTAGTTTGCAACTTCCATCTAAATTGGTCTTCATTCTCAGCATCTTTTCTAACCTAAAGATTGACTGATTTCACAATGCACCCATGACCAGTTGGTTGTTATTTAAAACATAAATTGCTAACAATATCTGTATATTACACACCCACAAATAAGCACATATTTTGTAACAGTGAATAAGAAAGATAGCATGTTTTCTATGTAATAAACATCCACATTTTCTTAGGTTTTTCTTCTTCCTTAATTGCATTCAGTTTTTCTGAGTTATTGCAAGTAACCTGATTTTCCCATATTATGAAATGCTTCCAATCTAAGAAAACTTAACCTGCAGTAATGCAGATACAAGTAATATACAAATTTGTACCTTATTATGTAAAATCTATTTATAACAAGATCACTTTAAGGCATTCATAAGTTAAAGTTTGTTCTTATCCATTCAGCTGCCCTATGTCTTTTGATTGGTGCATTTAATCCATTTACCTATATACCTGTGTTTCTGTCTGTCTCTCTGTTTCTTCATCTTCTTTAAGCAGAACCTTTAGCATCTCTTGCAATTCTGGTTTGGTGGAGCTGTATTCTTTTAGACTTCTTTTGTCTAGGAAGCTCCTTATTTCACCTTCCATTTTGAATGACAGCCTTGCTGGGCAGAGTATTCTTGGTTGCAGGCCTTTGTTTTTCATTGCTTGAAATATTTTTTGCCATTCCCTTCTGGCTTGTTTTGTTTCTGTTAAGAAATCAGCTAATAAGCTTATGGGAGCCCCCTTATATGTTATTAGCTGTTTCTCTCTTGCTGCTTTTAGGATTCTCTCCTTGTCTTCAAAATTTGCCATTTTCATGATGATGTGTCTTGGAGCGGGCCTGTTTGGGTTTATCTTCCTTGGCACCCTCTGTGCTTTTTGAGTTTGCATGACATTTTCTCTCCTCAAGTTAGGGAAGTTTTCTGTCATTACTTTTTCAAAGAGGTTTTCTATCCTTTGCTCCTCCTCTTCTCCTTCTGGTATCCCTATGATATGAATGTTATTATGTTTCATGTTGTCCTGCAGCTCTCTTAAAACCTCTTTTTTCTTTTTCAGTCTTTTTTCATTTTGTTGCACTGCCTGGGAATTTTTTTCTACATTGACCTCCAGCTTGCTGATCTGATCCTTTGCTTTCTCTAGCCTGCTTTTGATTCCTTCTACTGTGTTCTTCAATTCAGAAATGGTATTCTTCATTTCATCCTGGCTCTTATCAATGGTTTCTATGTCCATTTTAATCCTGGTGTAGTTCTCAGTAAGTTCCTTGTAGCTTTCTTGGAGTTTTTTGTAGTTCCCCTGGAGATGTTTGTAGTTTTCTTTGAACTTGCTGAGCTCATTGAACTTCTCTATCATCATTATTTTGAATTACATGTCTGAGGATGTGCTTGCCTCTATTTCATTTTGCACTCTTCTTGGGGATTCCTCCTTTCCATTTGCTGAGGGTTTATTTCTTTGTTTCCCCATTTTAGGTGGCTCTTGTTTGCTTCTGCTTCTTGGATTGGTCTTCTTTGACTTACTGTCTTAGTGGTGTGACCTTCTGTTTCATAGAGGTGCACTTTTTAAATACTTCCTGGATCTGTGCTTGGTGACATCAGCTCCATGTCCAGCCTGGGCCTAGTCAGCCAGTTGGAGACAACCAGAGATCCACTGTCTCCTTTAGTTGTTAACCCAGTCTGTGATGAGTGGTCAGTTTTAGGCACCTCTGGGCGGGGCAGATGAATTCAGTTGTTAATCCAATCAACCTGTGATCTGAGGTCAGGTTTAGGCACTGCTGGGCTTGACAGGTTAATTCCTATGGGTGGGGCTGTGGCTTCCCCTCAGGCTCCCGCCCTTCGCAGAAGAGTGGTCAGCTGGCTGTATGGGGAATGAGTCAGCACTGTATTCATGGGCTGCTCCTTCAACTCTTTCCCTAAAGCCACTGCCCTAAACCCTCCTTAAGGGTCTCTAGTCCACTCTGCTGTGCCCTCCCTCTGCTGGAGCTCATAGTAAGTGGGTGCCACTGTATTTCCATGTGTGGTCGGTCCCTTTAAGAACTTGGCACTTTGTCAAGCAGGCTAAACCTGGGGACTTTTTGCTTTTCACAGCTGGGTGCTGTTTTACTCTCAGCTGTGTTGCTGTAGGCTGGGAAGACCAGTTAGGGGTTTAGATCCCACCCTTCTCGGGTGGAGACCCCTGCTGCTGGGATGTTTCTCCATCTCTTGCGCTGCTGCCTGTGGGAGCCCTGCCAGCCTCTTGTGTCTCTGTACTTCCTACTGGTCACGTTGTGATGAATGGGCTTTTCTGTTCTGTCCCTGGTAATAAGATTTCTCTCCAATTAGTGTTCTTTTGGTTGTTCTCTCATCTCCTTTTATTTTCTTTTTCTAGCCTTATCTCCCTACAAGAAATCTGAATTTGGAGTTTGGAGCTTTAGGTATTAAACTTTGCTTTTCTCTTTGAATATGCTTCTTGTCTTCTCAGGAAGGTCTTAGATTTTTCATTGACCAAATGGATATTGGAATGATAATGCATAAAGTTATAGTCACCAACTGAGAGAATTAAAAACTCTGTCCCCATGCCTAGGGGTTACTATCGAGATATTTTTTACTAAAAACAAAATAAATTTTAAAACTCCAAGGCAGAAAAATATCTGCATCAAGAATTTAAATGAGCCTTTTGCCAAATATTTCAAATTATAAAGTCCTACATATGTTTGAAGAGCACCCTTTAGATAATAGGAGATGTAAGTATACAGTGTAAAATATTGATTTAAATGCTTCCATAAAAATAAAAGAAGCAAAGAGAAACATTTGCTGCAATTTAAAGACTGTCCTGTAATTGTGTAGCACCTAATATTAATTTGCCAATAATTTAATTCTGTCCCTGAATTAATTATTCCATTTGTTATGTTATATCACTTAGTCGGAGCTTATTTAGTTTAATTGACTAAAATATCACATTAAATGGTAATGCTTGAGTTTGGAAAGATTCTCATTATTAAAAGACATTATCAAGTTATTGATAATAATAGTAAGACTAGCCTCTACTTTGTATTGTGTGTCTGTTATAGGTACCTGCCCCAATGTTGATTATTTTGTATAATTATTGCTAATCTTCTAACAACTTTGCAAGGTTTTATTACTCCCACTTACTAGATGATAAAACTGAGGCTGAGAAAAAGTAGGAAGCTTAATGTCATATACACAGAAAAGAGAGAACTAGGAACTGAAACCCAGGTTTGTATAACTTCAAAGCATATAAAATAATAATAAAAATAAAGGAACAAAATACGCATCAGATGTGTAAAATACTAACACTAGATTAAATCTGGGAAGTTAAGCAGAGAGTTGGCCTGGGGGTTAACTGCACTTTAATACACTTCAATACATCAGCTGCTTCTCAATTCTGGTATACCCACTTCTAGTAAGTAAAGGATACCTAGACACACATTGCACACTTGGATCATCTCCAAGAGAACCACAACTGTCAGTTAAATGAAATGTGAAAGAACTTCAGAACACAGCAGCTTATATTTTTGAAAAGTTCAAATTTATTAAACCTGAATATAAATTTTACTTAAGCAATAAAGTGACTCTCCCACCACAAGAATTTTAATTCTTGCCAAGTGTGAATTTCTTCATCCAAGGCATTTATCTAAGTACAAAAGCCTCATCTGAGAATTAAGCAGTAAAATATATATTTTTTTCTTCATCTTCTTTTTAAAATAGCTCATAATATAAAACAGCTGAATAGTTTCCTTTGCATTTAAACAAAATGAAATTTGCCTCTGGGAATTAAAACAAACACTAGAAATTTTAGTCCAAAATGGTTTCTGAGGAAAGTTATAGACCATGATAACAGAGAATTTAAGTCAATGTATCCTCTTAGTGAAAACTCTAAAATAGTTGCAGGACTGTGTTTAGAGAATGAAGTACTGTTCCAATTAAGGACTCAGAAACTGGTTCAAGTATGAAAGAACAAGATATAAATAAAAATATATTCCAAATCAAATTGTACCAAAGGTTCCTTATTTATTTCAGCACTTTATTTCCAGCTGGTCACTTATTAATTTTGACTAATTCCTTCTCTCAATAATAGCAATCACACTATCACAAGTTATTTGTGAATTATTCAGACTTTAATTCACTCAGTATTAATGAGATTAGTATAGGCTGGAGGCATATTTTGTTGGTCTCTCAACACATAACAAGCTATCCAAACTCTTCCAATACCTAAATTCTGATATTATCTTAGTTTCAATTGTCATAATTTAGCAACCTGAGAAGAGATGAATTGCCATGGAGCTCTTTTCAGGCTTTAGCAATTTGTTGGCTTTCCCCCACTCTACTTATATAATGTATGTCTTTAGAAGAGCAAGACAAAGCCCTGCTGGTATAGCACAGTGGATAAGGTCCCGGCCCGCGAACCCGAAGGTCACTGGTTCGATTCCCCAGCCAAGGCACATGACCAGATTGCAGGCCAGGTCTCTGGCCAGGTCTGTGGCTGGAGGCAGGTGAAGGGCAACCATGCATTGATGTCTCTCTCCCTCTCTGCCTGTCTCCCTTTCTCTCTGGAAATAATAAAATCTTTAAAAAATAAAATAAATAAAAGAGCAAGACATGTTTATTTTTAATTAGAAATAAAATATTCTGCTAAATTACATTAATTTTTAACTTAAAATCCTTCTTATTTCATGTCTAAGCACACATCCTTCTGGCAACATATCCAGATTCATTCTTGGTGTCAATGAGCAGTTTCCAGAAAATCTGATGGCTGTGGATTTAAAACTCCAGTGTTCTTAAGAATGACTGCACTTGTATTAGGCTCAGGAAGCTTTGCCTTTGGTTTCCAAAAAAGTGAAGAGTGCCCCTAAGTAAGAATGGGTTTTGTATTTTTCTGAATACCTCCTAAATTTTAATATAAACTTAATGTCAAAGAATTCTAAAATAGGACAGTTCACCTTATATGTTTCTTTTCTTTTAGTCATCCAAGAAGAAACTGGATTCTTTTCAAGAGAACAGACATAAAACCACATCAGCAAATCCAGCCAGAAGGACCCTGTGTCCTTAAAGAGTGGGTCCTAAAATAACTATGGATTAGGCAAGACAAGCGAATTTATGTGGTTTTACAGTCACAGCCAGGCTTTTATGTAGTATTGGACTCTGCTTTCCTTTCCCCTCTCACTTCAAGCAAGCAGTTCAATGTTCACGAGAGCTATCTAACAGGCGGACATCCCCAATGAGCCAAGCAAACACTTCTACATTTCTGGGCTTTTTTCAAAGACCTCTAGAGGAATAACAAATTCTGAGAAAACCTGGGAGAATCAGATGCAAATGCACTGTTGCGCTGCTTTTTATTTTCCACAGACACATTATTGTGAGAGGTTCTTTCAGGAAACAACACTTGATACCAATCAACTTCGCCATCAAAAAGGAAGTTATATAAACCTCCGGACCCTGTGTGTAAAGCTATCCTCAGATGCCCACTGTCCTCATCCATGGGTCAAAATGAATGCTGGAAACCTAGGGGTGAGAACTGGCATGACAGGTGGCTAGTGGTCGTCTTGTCTTGCATGGGAGAAGAAAGGAAGGAGACGAAAGGAAGGAGAAAAAAGGAGTTAGATGACATGCCACCCCTGTGTGTTTCACAAGTTCCATGTTCTCATCTTTCTCTTAGCTCTCTTTTACTTTTGTGCTTAGAATTCTTTAAGTCTCTGCATTTTACTCCATGTTTAAAACAGTTACTATTTAATTCTAATTCAGTGTGCCTTTCATGAGAATCAAATGAGCCTTGTTCACTTGGAAACTTGACTTGCATGCCACTTGGTCCTAACAAGAGAAGTCCATTCAGTACTGTCCCTTCATCAAAAAGCATCTACGTAAAGAGTATGGTTACCAAGGGTGAAGGGGAAGAATTGGGGTGATATTTAAAGGTATAAACTTGTAATTAGTAGATAAGTCCTGGAGGTCTAATGCACAGCATAGTGATTATAGACAACACTATATTTGAAACTTCAAAATTGCTAACAGACTAGATTTTAACTATTCCTAATACCAAAATAGAAATGATAATTAAGTTATGTGATAGAGATGTTATCTAACGTCACAGTGGTAATCACAGTGCAATATACAAATGTATCAAATCAGCATAGTATACACCTTAAACTTACACAATGTTATACATCCATTATATTTCAATGAAAATGTATCTACTGGTAACCATACTTATGTTGTACATTCATTATCTACTGTATCTCTACATAATCAGAAATGCTTTAGTATGCATTAACTTTATTAACATTAATGGACTTGAAGTTTTTCAACAAACATTTAATGACGGTATACTTATAATGACTTTACCCTTCCACTCCTCAACAGAGCCAAGTGCTCCCAGAAAACACCCCATCTTTAATTAGAAATTCGCTTACAAGATTCTTCATAACAAGTAATATTTAATGTGGTAACACTTGCCTATGAAAACCTGATCTTTACTATTAAAAGGTGTCTGGACCTTCTTTGTGGCAAACTTAACAGTTTTTCCAATTTGAGGATAAGCCTTCCTCATTAGACAAAGCCACCAAAATTCTAGAAATAATGCATCCCCAACTCACACAACCACCAGTGGAAAAGCACCTTTGTAACAAGGAAGAAACAGAGGTTTTGGTACTATGGGACTTCAGATGCATACATAAACAAGATCTCTCTTTAAATTATTACTCAAAAGGTCCCTGAATCGCAAGCAGGATGCCCATTCATTCTGCACAGCCTCTTGTGCATGTGATGCATCATCACGTGGCTCTGATTAGTGCTGAGGGAGAGGTTTATTTTTTTTTCTGGGTAATAGATACACAAGCCAAACTATTATGACAACTTGATAAATGTAGCGTTTGAAAATGCTTTCTGTTGTAATAATACAACAAACAACAAGGAGGCACACTGCCAGGCGTCATCCATCAGTAGGTGAGCTGCCTGGGAACAGACATAGCCCTGGTGTCACACTAGCTATTCTCAACCTGCCAGAGGCTCTAACATCTAAGTGGCCTAGGGAGCCTAGAGGGAGGGAAGGAGCGAGGGAGGGAGAGAGAGAAAGAGAAAGGGAGAGAAGGAGGCTTAGAGCTGGATTTTCAAGCAATTTTAAACAGAATACGAGGTAGTGGAGGCCCATATTGAAAAACAATGCCATAAATTGAGGCCTTGACTTAAAAGTGTTTTTTGGCACAGGTAACATATTTTTGTAACCTCAGTTTTATAATTCAACACCTCTGTTCTATACTAATCTCTCATTATAAAAACAATTTGAATGCTGTCCCAGCTTGGAGACTTATTTATGTGTACAGAGAGAGTTCCTAAAGCTTAATGTGGAGACCAAATTCAATATTAATGGAAATGATGTAGGTTTTGGGAAAACATTCTAAGCTGACATCTCCTCTGGTTGTTTGATCTTCTCTTGATCATAGGTAACTAAAGAAAGTTTCTCTGTACTTTTGCAGATTTGTTTGGATCAGCTAAGAGGCTGTGAAGTTAAAATTTAGACTTATGTGAGGATATTACAGATTGAATTTTGGAGTTTGTCCTGTGAGTTTCAAATTGGTTTATTTGCTGTTTTGAGTGCTTGGTATGTTCTAAATTACAACTAGAAAACTCACTGCCAATTTTTCCCCCCAAACTAGTATGATTTTACATATCTCTGCTTGTCCTTCAAAGACAGACATGCTACCACAAAGCATCACATGTTCACAAATATGGACTGGGGTTACAAAAATGAGGACTATGCTTATGGAATCAAAAAAGAAAAAAGAAAGAATAATGATATTGTAAACTGTTATGATTGTATCTAGTGTTTAATGAAGGCAGAATCTTTTCTGAGAGCACTGCTGAGACAATCCAGTGAGACAATGTGCAATTCATAGACTGAAAGTGAGAATGAATCCCTATTCAGGGTTTTCTATTGAGTAAGTTTTTGTATAATGCTTTATGATTTACAGTCACTTAGCTCACTATTGAGCATCCAATCGGAACCAGTACTAAGAAGGCATTGTGAAAGACGCAGAATGACTTATATGATTCTTATCCAAGTTAAAATTTAGTTGGAAAAAATCCATATGGATCCAAATAGAACACACAACAGTATAATGCATAATCAACAACTAGTGGACATGGCCCGGACACTAAATATAGAAGGAATTGGATGAAGGGGCAGGTGTATATGAGAAAAGTAACGTAAGAAGTGACATCTTAGGTAGAGTGTCCTATGTGGGCCCTATGAGCCCCAAGTGTGAAGGAAGATAGGAGAATTCAAGAAACAGCCTTTCTTCCCTTCCTACTTTTGCTTCCCAAAGTACTACAGGAGGTTTCTGGCTCTAATAGTCCATTCAATTAATGCACTCAACACTGAGTGGGAACCTACTATGTGCAAGGCAGGAAGGTATTAAAAAACAAAACAAAACAAAACAAGATAAAACCTGGGCCCATAGCATTGATTAGTCTAATTGGAGGGGGATGGGGGTTCTTATAAAAAACTATAACACAAGCCAGACTACGTAAATGTGATTAAAAGTGGCGTGAATAAAATGTCTTATAAATATAGCAAAGTGACATTAAGGACCCCTGCTGCAGTAACTGAATAACATTTAGGATTTTGGTAGGTTGGTGAGAGCAGCGGGATACATTGCAGGCAGAGGGCTGATGAGAAGAGGCACAGAGTCCGCCAGAAAGCCAGTGCTTTGACAAACGATGACACAGTCCTGTAGCTGCCCAGACTCTTTTTCACTTTTAGAAAACATTTTTTAAATTTTGCATAAGGTTTGTTTCACTCAGCAAAATGTGTGTAAATAGAGGAGTAAGAGTTTTCAAATTCAGTTTGGGCCAAATTTCATAAATGTGTCTTCATCACCCTTCTCATGCTGTCCAAAGTGGGCAGCTATAATTTATTTTTTATTTTAATTTAAAAAAATTTAATTACAGAAGACTACCCATTTGGCCTTACAAATGATACACCCACAGGGTGGTCTCCACAGGCACCAGAGCCCCTCTGTAGGGAGTTCTGCTCCATAGGATTGGCCCTGCATAGCAGCTCATCTGCTGCGCTCATGGCTAGTCCTCACACACAGACAGCCAGCCTGAGGGGCAATCCCAGCCATTCACGTGCCAACAGCAAGCAGGGCTCAGCTACAACAGCAAAGTGCACACAGCCCACACAAGAGGCTCCTGGAGCACCTGGCTCAGGGGACCAGGGAGACTGCGGCCAGGCTCTACAGTACACCTAATTATATAAGGCCACCTTGCCAAAACTGGGTACTTATTAGAAAACATATTTGTGCTTCTTTATTTGGTTTTATCTCCTACACTCTATGTGTTTGATCTTCGAGCTTCAGTGCCAGCAAAGTGCCTGGCTTACTGTTAGTACTCCACAATTGTTTATCGAGAACAGAAGAAAAGGAAGGAAGCAAAGGAGGGACAGAGAGAAAGAAGGAAGAGTTAAAGGAAGAGGGAGGCAGTAGAGCTGAAGGAAATGCTGTAAGAATAATTTCAGGCCATGAAGAATTGCTGGTCTCATATTCGTTCTAATTTTTGAACCCTGAAACTGGATTAACATCTTTTTATAATAAACCAAAGATGAAAAGTTTAAAATGAAACTAAATAGCTACCAAAGGAAAGGAACTTTGGCTCTTCTGTGAACATGTTTATTTTCACATATTTACTCAAAATTGTGTTTGTCATTGCAATGCATTTGGTTCCTCTGAAAGATGGTGAGGGGTGGAGGCCAGGGAGCCTGCTGCCTTTGGCTTGAGACCCACGAGCAGGAAGGACATGCACTTTATAATACACACACACATGCCATAAGGTTTGCAAATGACCCTACATATGCTCAGTAGCCAAAAGAGGCAAAGAATAAGAATAAAAACAAATGTGTTTCAGCGACATTGAGTCCAACTTTTCCATCTTCCCCATGAGGAAAATGTATATTATGAAACTCTAGGACTCTCACAACCTCACCCCATACAACCCTGGAACTGGGAATTTTATGAATTATTTTGGCTAGAGACAAAAGTTCTTTAATTCACCCATATCGTCCAGATGTCCGCTGCAAAATGGGAGCCTGGAGAATCTTATTTTTCTTTAAAAACCATTCATATTAAGAACTTTGCTCCTCTTCCTATCTAGCAGCAGAATGGAGTTTGAATGCATATGCAGAGGAGAAAGATTCTCTCTCTGTCTCTCAGGATCACACATTTAATTTTTAAGTTGAAGAACACCTTTGACATTTGTTCAACATAAATACTTATTGACACTATTCTGTTTCTAGACACTGACCATTTGACATCACAGATGAGCAAACAGAATCTCAGAGAAACTAAAATCCAGTTGATTGTCACAAAGTCAGAAAATGGGAGGGAGTCACCAAGGTTCAAACCTAATAATTTGATAAAAAATAAAAGAGGTAATACATAAAATAGGAAATAGCTTCTCAAGCTTCTCTCGGAGGCAATGAAACATGCATTAGGAGAGCTGGGCTTCCAAACAGTGACTTTCTCCCACCAGGAAAGAAACTCTATCCTGGCTGGTGAAGCCCAGAAGAAGGGATTGGCTCTGCAGCTATTAGACTGGCACAGGTGGTTATAGGCTTTGAGGATGACCATGCATAAATATGATGCTACTTAGCATTCTAGCCTTATTCTTTCTGCTTCCAGGCAAAGCATCAACCAGCTAATGTACAATGCTGGTATCCCTTTTTTACTCTTAATATTTGGTATCCCTTTTATTTGTAATTTCAATCTCTCCCCTTACCCCTCCACACACCACCACCCACTTCAGTGATTGGAAACCAGGCAAAACAGTTAGGGTAAGATAAACTCTTCTCATCTATTTTAAAAATTGGGCCACAGCTAGCAACATAATCACTGGGGGGAAACTGAAATCTGTTTCTCTAATACCCATTAGAACAGAGAAGATAACGGAATTCGAGTACTATTATGAATTTTTTTTTTTTAGGGAGACAGATGTGGAATTGAAAGTCAAACTATGGATAAGAAAGTTACTGAATTTGAAGGGAGGTGGATATCATATAATTTGCATAAAAACCCCAGTAACTGAACATTAACTTAATCATTAACCAGCAACATGGAGGCTTTAGAGGGTTATATACTGTACAGAGGTGGTCAAAGTAGGTTTACAGCTGTAATAAAACAATAAGACAATTAAAAAATAAATAATAACATAAGAATAAACTCTGTTTCTCATAATCACAACTGTAAATCTGCTTTTGTCCACCCCCGTATATAGGCTTAATAATGAAAGAAAATTTCAGAAATCATTGACTCCATTTGCCAATTTGGGTAGAACCAGCTTTGATTAATACCAGACAGCTGAGTTACTATCTTGGCTCACAGTAGTGCATGGGCAATATTCTGACATGCTGGTGCCCATGATAAAGATTATTTTATGTAGAAATATAAATGAGAAATTTAAATGCAAATAGTTATTTAATCAGAAAATGTCTTCTTTTCTTCATTATCCAACCTCGAAATTTCCAGAACTGAAGACAAACCTCATCATTTCATGAGCAGCATCTCTAGTACTGGATACACATTTAAATCACTTGGAGAACTTAAAAAAATTGTTGATGTCAGGACTCCACTCCTAGAGATTTTCATTTAACTTGTTCTCAGTGGGGCCCAGATATCTGTATCAACTTTTAAAAAGCTCTCCAGGTGATTCTAAAGTACAGCAAGGGTCGAGAACTACCACTATAGATGTATTACCTATTTGGAGAGCTGGAGAAAACTCCCTTAGTCCTTAAAATACCTTGCATAATTAGTTGAAACTCAGAAAAGCCTATACAAATTTAATAATTTGCTTAATTCCCAAGAGTAGAAGCTTTCCCTTTGGGCTTTTAATCCTTAGGTAACTAGCAACTTGCCTAACACATAGTTGATGTTCAGTAAATACCAAAGAATAAACAAAAAATGAGAAAATTCAGTCTTGAAAAATTATGTGTTTCTAAGAATTTATCTATTTTTTCTAGGTGATCCAATTTGTTGGCATATAATTGTTGTAACAGTCCTTTGTGATTTTTCTAATTTCTGAGTTATCCATTGTAATGGTTCATATTTTGCAGTTCAGATTTTATTTGCATCTTTACTTTTCTTAGGCTAGCCAAGGGTTTGCTAATTTTGCTTATCTTTTCAACCCCCCAATTCTTAGTTTAGTTGATTTAAAACATTTTTTATAATCTCTATTTTATTTTCACCTAATCTCTATTATTTTCTTCCTTCTCTTAGCTCTGGGATTTGTTTGTTCTTCTTTTCCTAGTTCAGACCAGTAACAGTAACAAAAAGAAAATTGAAGCAGTAATCAAAATCTATCAATATTAAAAAGCTAGGACCTAATAGTTTCACTGATAAAGTCTACTCAATATTAAAAAATACCAATATTTCTTAAACTCTTTTGAAAAATTACAAAAACAGGAAACTCTTCCAAACTAATTTTATGAGGCCAATATCACTCTGGTACCAAAGCCAGATAAAGACACTATGAGAAAAGAAAACTATAGGCCAATATCCCTAAAGAACACAGATGCAAAAACCTTTAATAAAATTCTAGCAAACTGAATTCAACAACACATTCAAAGAATGATACACCATGACCAAATGGATTTATCCCAGTGATATGGGAATAATATAACATGTGCAAATCAATCAATATGTTATACCACATTAACAGATTAAAAGATAAAAAACACATGATCATCTCACTAAATTCAGAAAAAGCAGTTAACAAAACTCAACTCAAATTTAAAAAAAGATACACTCTCAACAAAATAAGTATAAAAGTAACTTACCTCAATACAATAAAAGCCAGATGTAGAAAGTTCACAGCTAGCAACATAATCATTGAGGGAAAATGGAAAGCTTTTTCTCTAGTATCCATTAGAAGCCAAGAGGCCCACTACCAATACTTATATTTATCATAGTACCAGAGCAATAAAACAAGAAAAATAACTAAAAGGTATTAACAATGAAAAGAAAAAAAAAAATCTCTGTTGATGACAAGATTGTACACAGGAAATTATAATGACTCAACTACAGCAACAACAAAACACCTGTTAGAACTAATACATGAATTCAGTAAAGTTGCCAGATAAAAAGCTAACATATAAAAATTGGTATCATTTCTATATACTAACAACAAACTATATGAAAAGGATATTAAGAAAGTAATCTCATGTATAATTGCATAAAAAAATTAAATACTTAGAAAATAAACTTAGTGAGGTAGAAGATATATTATACCCTGAAAACTCTAAAACATTAATGAAGGAAATTAAAGAAGGTACATATAAATAGAAATAGATAACATGTTCATTGATTGAAAGAGTTAATATTATTAAAATATCCATACTCTTAAAGTGACCTACAGATTCAATGCACTTTCTATCAAAAATATAATAGCATTATTTAAAGAAATAGGAAAAAAATCCCTAAAATTCATATGGAATTTCAGAAGATCCCAAATAGCCAAACCAATCCTGAGAAAGAAGTGTAAAACTGGAGGCCTCACACTTCCTGATTTCAAACTAAGTTACAAAGATATAGTACTAAAAGAGTATGGTGTTGCATAAAAATATACATACAGATCATTGAAGCAGAATACAAAGTCCAGAAATATGTTTAGGTTAAATAACATGTTACCATTAACTAATCTTTGACAAGGGTATCAAGGATTTATAATATGAAAAAGATAGCTTCTTCAATAAATGATGTCAGGAAAACTAGATATCCACATAAAGAAGAATGAAATTGGGCCCTTATATCAAATATAAACATGAATTAAAAATGAACAAAAGATTAAATAAACACAGTATACACTTCCACTTATTTGTATCTTCCTCAATTTCTTTCTTCAATTTCCTACAATTTTCTGAGTATAGGTCATTTACCTCCTTGGTTAAATTTACTCCTAGATACCTTATTTGTTGTTGTTGTTGTTGCAATAGTAGATGAAATTGTTTTCTTACTTTCTCTTTCTGATAGTTCATTATTGGTGTATAAAAATGCCACCAATTTCTGAATGTTAATTTTGTATCCTGCTACTTTGCTGGGTTCATTTATTAGATCTAATAGTGTGTGTGTAGTCTTTAGAGTTTTTTATGTACAGTATCATGTCATCTATAAAGAATGACAGTTTTACTCCTTCCTTTCCAATATGGATGCCTTTTATTTCTTCTTCCTGTCTGATTGCCAGTGCTAGAACTTCCAGTACTATTGTTGCAACCACTGTGGAAAACAGTATAGGATTTCCTAAAAAATATTAAAAATTAAACTGCCTTTTGACCCACTAATTCTCTTCTGGAAATATATCCTGAGAATCCCAAAATTCTAATCAGAAAGACTATGTACCCCTATGTTCACAGCAGCATTATTTCCAATAGCCAAGATCTGGAAATAGTCTAAGTGTCCATCAAAAGATGAATGGATAAAAAAAATTGTGCTGTAGGTGACAAGATTGTATTCTAATATTTACATATTAGAATAATGCATTGCTGTAAAAAAGAAGGAACGTTTACCTTTTGCAACAGCATCGATGGACCTGGAGATTATTACACTAAGTGAAATAAGAAGTCAGAGAAAGAAAAATACCATATAGTATGTGGAACCTAACGAACAAAAAATAAACTGATAAACAAAACAAAAATAGAGTCATGGATACATGGAACAGAGTAACAGCTATCAGAGAGGAGAAAGGAACTGAATGAAAGAAAGAAAAGAGATTAGCCAAAGAACATATATGCATAACCCATAGATATAGACAACAATGTGGCGATGGCCAGAGAGAAGGGGGCCAGGGGCTAGGAGGGGGTGGGTTAATGGGGGAAAATGGGGACATTTGTAACAGTGTCAATAATAAAAACAATGGAAAAAAGATTAAATAGAAGAGCTCAAACTATAAGACTACTAGAAGGAAACAGAGAAAACTTTTTTTATTTTTGGTAATGACACTAAAGGCAGCAAAAGCAAAACAAGAAACATTCAACAGAGTGAAAAGACAACCTATATAATGGAAGAAAATATTTGTAATCCATACATCTAATAAGGGCTTAATATTCAAAATATTAAAAAAATTCCTACAACTTAACAGTAAAAACTCAAATAATCCAATTATAAAGGGCAAGGACCTGACAAGGACCTTAGGCTAAGGACCAAATATGACTTATGTATGGCCAAACCGCACATGGAAAGGTTCACAACATCTCTAATCACTGGAGACATGCAAATAAAAACTACAATGAGATATCTCCTCATACCTGTTAGGACAGTTATTATAAAAAAGGCAAAAGGTAATATGTTAGCAATAAGGTAAAGGAATGTGAACCCTTGAACACTGTGGGTGGGACTATAAATTTGTAAAGCCATTACAGATGAGTATGGAGATTCTCCCAAAACTAAGAATTACATAATCCAGCAACTTTACTTCTGTGTATATGTATCCAAAGAAAATAAAATCTCAATCTCAATGAGATATCTGCACCCATGCTCATTGCAGCATTATTCATAATTCATGGGAACAATGTAGAGGCTTCCGGCCAAGAAGGTGGCGGAGGTGGACACACTGCATCTCCCTCATAACTAGAAGAAATTGATATCTACCTCAAAACTAAATGAAAACAATGCAGAAATTTCAGAAAATCAAATGACATGAAAGTGCAACAAATGAAGAAATACTCAGCCAGACAGGTAGGAGGGGAAGAGCTGGCGAGGAGAGTTGCAGTGGCAACACTGGGGCTGAGGTCACAGTGAAAAGCACAGTCATGGATTTAAATCTGGGAGACGGTCCCGGGGCCAGACCTCGCAGCCCACAGTTTCAGCGCTGGGAAGATAGAGCCAGCAGCTGTGGCAGTGGCACAGAGACTGAGGCTGTGGCAAAAAGTGTATATATTTAAATCTGGGAAGTGATCCCAGGGCCAGAGCACACGGCCCACAGTTCTAGCACCAGGAAGAAATAGTCACATTGCTTTTTTTTTTTTTTTTTTAATTATTCATTATTTTTAGAGGGAAGGGCAGGGTGGGAAGAAAAGAAGAGAAACATCAATCTATGGTTGCCTTTCACCTGCCTCCAGCTATGGACCTGGCTGGAGACCTGGCTTGCAACCTGGTTATGTGCCCTAACTGGGAATTGAACCAGCGACTTTTTGGTTCACAGGCCAGTGTCTATCCACTGAGCTACCAGTGAGGGCCCACATTGCTTTTAACTATGAAAACCAGTGGATGGGGAAGAGAAGAAACTGCTGATCTCAACGGGCAGGAGCCATTGTTTCCTGTAAGACCCCTTCCCCACATATAGTGCCACAATGTGGTGAAACTAGTCATCCCATATAGATGACTTCCTAAGACTCCAGCCCTTACAGTGTAACAGGTGCAACAAAGCTACCTAAGATGCAGACACAGAAAGCTGTCAAGCTGAGGGGACAGAAAAGTATGGCCCAAAAGAGAGATCAGAAGGTGCCAGTGGGGGAAGTGAGTGATGAAGAGATAGTCCACCTAACAAGGAGATAGTGAATCTAACAAATGCAGAGTTCAAAATACTGGTGGTAAAGATGCTCACAGACTTGACAGATAGGCTTATATAGAGAAAACACAGAAGGGAAAGAAGTGAAGGCTAGGCTATGTGAAACAAAGAAAAATCTACACAAAACCAAGGGTGAAGGGGAGGTAACACGTTCAGATCAATGATTTGCAACATAAGAAAGAAATAAACAATCAACCAGTATAGAAAGAAAAAAAACAAGATTTTTTTTTTTAATGAGGAAAGGCGTAGGAACCTCTGGGACAACTTTAAACATGCTAATATCTGAATCATAGGGGTGCCAAAAGGAGAAGAGGAAGAGCAAGAAATTGAAAACTTATGTGAAAAAATAATGAAGGAAAATTCCCCTAATTTGGTGAAGTAGACATACAAGTACAGGATGCACAGAGAGTCCCAAACAACCTAGACCCAAGGAGGACTACACCAAGACATATCATAATTAAAATGCCAAAGATTAAAGATAAAGAGAGAATCTTAAGAACAGCAAGTGAAAAGAAAAGAGTTTTTTATAAAGGGGGTTCCTATAAGATTGTCAGCTGATTTCTCAAAAGCAACTTTGCAGGCAAGAAGGGACTGGCAAGAAGTATTCGAAGTGATGAAAAGCAAAGACCTACAACCAGGATTACTCTATCCAGCAAAGCTATCATTCAGAATACAAGGACAGACAGAGTGCTTCCCTGAGAAAATAAAGCTAAAGGAGTTCATCATCACCAAGGTATTATTATATGAAATGGTAAAGGGACTTACATAAGAAAAAGAGGACCAAAACTATGAACATTAAAATGACAACAAAGTCACAACTCTCAACAACAGAATCTAAAACAATAAAAGCAAAAATAAACTATGTAAACAACCAGAATAGGATCAGAATCATAGGTGTGGGGATCATTGGGAGGGTTATCAGCTGGGAGAGAGAAGGAAAAAAGGTGGGAAAGGTGCAGAGATTAAAGAAGCATGTTGGTGGGAGCAGAATATACAGGGAGTTGTTGAGAATAGTACAGGAAAAGGTAAAGCCAGAGAATTAACATGCATGACCCATAGACAGGAGCTAAGGGAGGTGGAACTACTAGAGGAAGGGGGTGTGTCAGGCAGAGGGGAACAAAGGGAAAAGAAATTGGGACAACTGTAACAGCATAATCAATATAAACGAACAAACAAACACAAAATATAATGAAGATGAAATAAGGAGTTTCCAGATTAGGATTAAAAAAAAAGAGGGGGGTGGGGAGTAAAAGAATACATCTCCACAAAAATACAAAACAAAACAATGTAAATATACCTTGACAACAGATAAATGAAGAACATTTGGGGTTTGTATGGAGAGGGAGGAAGGGAGAGAGCATGGTAGGGATGGAGGGATGGAGGGAGGGAGGGAGGGAGAAAGGGAGGGGGAAGGGAGGGAGGGGGAGAGAGAGAGAATGGAATATTATTTAGTCTTAACAAAAAAAAAATCCTGCCATTTATGATAATACGGAGAAACGTGGATAACATTATGCTAAATGAAATAAGACAAATAATGCATAATTTCACTTTTATGAGGAATCTAAAATAGTGAAACTTGTAGCATCAGAAAGGAGAATGGTGGTTTGCCAGAGGCAGAGAAGAGGGGGAAATAAGGAGATGTTAATCAAAGGGTCCCAAATTTCAGTTATGTAAGATGCAAGAGTTCTGGAGATCTAATATACAGCATAGGTGACAGTAGTTAACAACACTGTATTATATACCTGAAATTTGCTGAGAAAATATTTTAAATGAAAACTTTTTATTACACTCCCATACACAGTAACTATGTAGAGATGATAAATTATTTAGCCTGATTGTGGTGATCTTTTCATGATGTATACATATATCAGAACATCAAGTTGTATACCCTATATATAATTTTTACATTTCAACGGTATCTCAATAAAGCAGTAAAAGGAAAAAAAGAGAAAATGTTTGAAAAATAGAAACCTCAGGAAGGCAATTAAACTAACCAAATAAAGGATTTTTAAGTACTTTGGGGGGAATGGGTGGGTGGGGAGGGGGACAGAGGGGAGCAAAAAGGGGATGGATGTAATACAACAACAATAAAATTAAAAAAAAAAAAAAGAATTTTTAAGTAAACAGAAAAAGACAGCCAAGAGTTACAAATTCCCAATATGGCTAGTAAAGATTATGAACACCAAACACATTTTTCAACCATCTTTTATTCCAACAAACAGGTTTATTGGATAAACCAAGCCATAAATTGATCCCAAACATTCAGTCATTGGCCTTAGTGGATTCTCCTCCTTGAAAGGAGATTAGATCTTGGAACAAAACATTCCTCTAAGATATATGACCTGGAATATTAGAAGTGCCTGTAATACATTTAGACTAGGCTTTGACCCAAAAAGTAAAAGGAAGGCAACCGCAAACTCTCAAACATAAATCCCAAAATGTGAACTCTCCTTTAACACAATGAAAAGACCACCTCCTTTAAAAGAATGAGTAGTCAGACCCACTCTGAACTTATATCTTTCCTTTAAACAAAAACTCCAACATTTCCAAGGAAAACAAGGCTGATAACATGCAATTCTAGATGAAGAAAAACAGATAAATCTTGCTTTGGGGCTTACCTGAACTCAAAGTTCTAAAATGTCTTAAAACAAGTCCTGTGAGTCTTAGTTTGATATTATGATAGAGGTGAGATAATCTTAAAAGAAAAATAAATTTAAGAAGCTAAATCTTATTAAATTTTTCTCTTTTGATATTTATTATTATATAGAATAGCAATTAATTGCTAACTAAAGATTATATTAGTGTTATCAATATTTTTATGGGAGAAAAATTATCAGCAATAAAAATCAGAGATTTTAGCTCACTTTCCCCTAGTTCAACCATTATAAAATGAGATGATTAGAATGATCATCCTTATTTTTGTGAGATAAAACTCCTTCAAATTTTTATAATTTTTCTCTGTTTATACTGATACCATTGTGGCAGCCTCATCCCTTAGGAATAATATCATAATCTTACATTTTTAAGGCACCTTCACAGTGTGATGATATTCTCTTTATCTATCTAATAATTTATTCAACACAAATTTTTAATTCAAAATTTATTAACTTTTAAAAAGTGCTTTCACTTTTTGTAGGTAGGTTGTTATTTTTGCCATTGTTGATATATATAAGCTTGACACGTCCTTCATTTAATCCATGGGGATTTAACAAAATATTTATAGTCTTAATGCACTAATTAATATATTAATCCAGTCTATTAACTAATCTTCAGATTGATTTGGAATTTCAAAAAAGGGAAAGCCAACAATGCAATGGTTGACATCACACTTAAAAGCATCCAGAGATCTGACCCATTGCCACTTCGATAAGGAGCCGTTTCCCCCCTTTGACCTTGGTCTTGGCACAGACCTACAACAGTGGTATGTATCACATTAAAGCACACTATTCTTAAGAGCCTTATGCATCTGGAACTCTTTATGGGCAAAAATAAATTAACTGGCTGAAGACAAACCTAGAGCTCTCAGAGACAGATCTTTAGTATCAAATTAAAAAAAAATATTTTTAAGTAATTTGGGTTGGAAAGGATTGTTTCCACTAAAAAACACACTAGATAGGTTAACTAGAAATAGTAATTTGCTAAAACTGTTATTTTAGAGTATTTAGTAGGGAAGGTAAATAACTGGAAAGAGAAAAAGCAGTTTTTCAGGTAGTGGGTACATTATTTAATTCACTTGAAATAAAGAACCATCATAAAGTACAAGTAAATATAGTCTGTTTTCTAAATGAAAAAAAAAGCAGACATTACATACCATTTGGTGATACATGATTAGCAAAGTTGCATTAGCAGAGTTATACAATAAAGCATAATGTTACAGAAATTAGTAAATGTAGGGAAAAAAAGCATTTAGACACTGCCTTCCTTCAGTGCTCAAACCACGAGAGTAGGTAGAGATAATTATCAATGCTCCAATACCAGAAACTGGGAAAATCAAGCACTGCTTACTTGGTGAGCCTTAGCAAAAGGATGGGGAGAAGCCAAGGAAAGACTTCTGCTCAGTATCTCCCTGAATCAGCTCTTTTTTCCCAGCACCCAGCACTGCCCATTGAAAGTGAAGGGTTTAACATTTAATGCTTGTCTGTATTTTCACTTTGCCTCCATTGATTTATCAATCTCTGTATCCCTCAAACATTCAGTCAGAGAAGATGTTCTCTACTCAGGGTAACTAGGTCTCATGATAAACTCCTAATCCGTCAGGAAACTTAACTAACTCAAGAAGCTGAGTAGTTATCTGTTCAATACAATTCAAGCATTTTAGCTCTCTTTACAATTCTATCATGTTGGGAATAGAATAATTATCATCTGATAGACTTAAAAATATCAGACCTAAATGTGACCTAAGAAGGTATACTTTCAGGGCAAAGAAATTGGTCTGGCAAGTTAATTCAACAAGTGGATGTGATTTATTTGGACTGAATTTGAATGCCTACTATTAGACTACCACACACACATATTCCAGTCACCTGTTCTAAGGACATATACATTCATAGCCTCTAATCTTTCCCAAGAGTATAAGATGTATGAATTAAATTCAGATATCTAAATTGGGGGTGAAGAAATGAGGGGAAGCCCCTTAAGTTCATTAGTCATTAAATATAAATAAGAAAGTCATAGAAGACCATCCATGGTAGAATGCAAAAGTGACCCCATTTCTGCATCCTCCCTACACGGGAAGCTTTTCCATGTACCAATTTTGCTTTCCCACTTTGACTCTTGGGTTGGCCAAGTGGCTTACTTTGGACAATGTGCACTTTTTAACAATCATAACAGAACTATTTATCTGTGTTCCTGCACATGTTTTGATATCATCCTTCAATAGGGATTATGTTGTGAGGTCAGTGTATGCTCAGCTGTACTATTCTGGTTCATGAAACAAATGATGCATATTTCAGTTCAGCCATTCAGTCTATTATGCCTTTTAAAATCCTCACCAGAGGCTATGTATAATTTTTAGAATGAGGGGAAAAATGGGGCAGGGGGAGAGAGAAAGAGAGCACACAATAAAGAGAAACATCAATGGATCAGTCACCTCCCACATGTGCCCCAACTGGGGATGGAACCTACAACTTGGGTGCCCTGATTACCAGGATTGAACCCATAGCCTTTTGGTGTACAGGGCAATGCTCCAACCAACTGACCCACCTGGCACGGACTCAGTCTGTTCCTTTAATTCTTATGTTCTTACTGGGTTTGCAAATGCCATCTATTTGGAGGTCTCCTTCTTTCATGAAGTCCATAAAGAATGGGTGGTCCACCCTCTCCCCATCTTTTAGTTTCTTTTCCAGCCCAACATGTGTTTGCTAAATATATTTGAAAGTCAATTAGAGATGTGTATGCTATACATTTATAATTTTAGAATTTATATTCTATTTTTGTAATTCATTTTAAGTACATGACTAATTATCTTCTTCTATAGGATTGTAATAAAATCTTAACTACTGAAGTATTAATTTACCATGTGAAAAAACTGGTATTTTTAAATTTCATATAACGTCAAATTTGTTAAAATGCTGAATGACAGAATTTTACTTGTGATATTAATTAATTCCTTAAATGGCTTCTCAGACTCTCACTCAATAAAAGGTTCCCACAATGTAATATTTGTATCACTGAGCCAACTGAAGGTTCCCATGCATTTCTTACTAGCTTTGTGAGACACATGTTTTGGCTCATCCCTAAAGAACACGCAAGCATCCTAATTTAAGAAAACTACATAATAGGAGCATTCCAATTTTGTACATTTTGGCTTTACTGATGTATGTTTATTATCAGTTATGCCTCAGAGGGCCATCACCACGTAGCATCATGTAGTGCAGATGTAGGAAGTTTGTGATGTTCCAGATTAAAGGAACAGGTGAAACATAAAAATGAAAGGCCTGTTCTTTCTTATCAGCTCAGGGATCTGTTTTGATAGGAAGCTGGCTTCCAAAGAAGATAAACAAACTTGAATATAATCCAAGAGACCCATCTTCAATGTAGACCCAAACATTGCAATAGCTAAATACCAGAAAGCTCTGGGTTTTTTTGTTTGTTTGTTTGTTTTTTTCAAGATAGGCTCTCTGGTCATTTTTCTAAGCTATGCCATTTCCACTGGGACCTATCTGGAACTGAAATAGTCTGTAGTTATCAGTAGATTCAGTGAACAAATATCTGTTGAGCTCCTAATATGTGTAAACTGTGCAGGCCTGGAAGGTACAGAAGGAATAAGACTCAAACCCTGATTTCAAGAAATTGTCACTTATTAGAATAAGTTGACATTTTCCTCAATATACATCTCACCACTTTCTGTTGTTTATGAAAAGTCTACAAGAATCAGAGGTGTATATTTTTCCCTTCTTTTTACTCATATTTTATAATATGTAAAAATTTTGGCCAAACCTCTTACTTGCACTATCAAATAAAAGCTTTTACTAAAAAATATTATCAGAGTACTTCATATTTTACAATTTGGAAAAATATCTAGTTACAGATAGCACAACTCAAGAAGTAGTGATGAATTATTCTTATAAGTAAAGACTTTCCATTCTAACATCTCAGTCCTTTCCCTTTCAGCTGAGAAGCCATTAACACTCTTCCACCTTCATCTTCCCTCTCACAATTCATGCACTGATTCCCACTACATGTCTACTGTTCCAAATCTTTATATAGTCACAATTCATCCTTTATTAAAATAAATGACATTAGGGAACTTCTGGCCATTATAACAGCTGAAAAACTAAACCAATATACCAATCATTTGCAAAGGACTTGATAACATTGGGATTCAACATACTTAATGTGCTATTAATGTTAATATTGTACTTAATATTGTCATCATAATTGTTAAGACAGTGCAAAATGTGTATTATGGAGCTAAAGGTACTAGACTCATTTCTATTAATAAGTTCCCCTCCTAGCTCTAACATGAAAATGTAACACAATTTGCTAGGTAAATGGGATAAATTCTACATTGCTTATTATATAAGAGTATAATAATACCTATCTGGAGATGCACATATTTAATTGTTTGTGCCTTCCTTTTATTCTTTCATCTGGATTTGTCTGAAAGAAAGTGCTCTGCACGACCCCAGCCACAAGAGTGGGCGTTGAACCTGCTATATATGGGCCCTACAAAAGCCCCCACTGTGTACAGGGCTTACCGGCTGCTGAGACAGCGTCTTAGTGAGTAGGAGGCCCCACCACCACAGGTGCGTGAACACTCGCTCCATGGGCCCCAGGCATCCCACAGGCTGTCCCTGTCCTCCTCAGAGCGCGTTGTCCTGGAGCTCTGTGAGAAACAAGAGGAAGGTCAGTGTCATGTCCCCGTTGAACCTTGAAACACATGTCCTAAACTGCTGGTGGCCTGTATGTCTGTGCATGGTGGGCTTTGGGAGAATGAAAGCATACATCAGATTCTTTTTAATCATGTATATACATGTGGGGAGAAGAATATTTAAGCTCAAGGCCCCTGGGCCATGACTGAAGGGGGCAAAGGATTACATTGATAGAGCAAATGGGAAGGAGGCCAGAAATAGGAATCTGGGTTAATGGAAGGTAAATTGCAATAAAGTCACAATTTTGCCCAGAGTTCAGGAGTCTACTCTTCCTGTCTTTGTAAAGAGAGAAGCTGCTCTCGGAGATGTTTCTTTTCTGAGAAACTTGACACAAGCATTTCAGCACTGCTTTCTGGAGCAACATTTTATGCAATTTACAATTTTTTAAATCCTCACCCAAGGATATGTTTATTAATTTGAGAGAGAGAGTGCGAGGGATGGAGAGGGAGAGAGAGAGAACATCAATGTGAGATAAAAACATCAATCAGTTGCCTCCTGTACCTGCCCCAAAATGGGGCTGAACCCACAACCTAGGTATGTGCCTGGGCCAGGAATGTAACTCCACAACCTTTTGGTGTACAGGATGACACTCCAACCAACTAAACCACCCAGCTAGGGCACAACTGACTGTTTTTTAATGAAGCGATGCCATTCCCACTTTTCAATTTGTTCATCAGAATAACTGCATGAAGTAACTTTAGATGGATTGACATGCTCATTGTTGATAGGCTTCATAGTGAAAACTGCATCTGCAGTAAGGAAAGTTGTTATGTACAAGCTTATGCTACATTTCACATTTCTTACACAGAAGAGCCAGCAAAAAAATTGTGCTATAGTTAATAGAACAGGCTTTGGAATTAGAAACTGTCTGGTCTAGATATGGGTTCTGTCCTTTACTACATGTCCTTGATTAATTACCTTAACACCTCCTTACACTTCTATTTTTCTTTCTATAAAGTGGAGATAATGTTATAATTACAATACCTCACATGTTCACACATACCTACACATACCATATAGGAGGATTAACTAAATGCACTTGGCCTAGGATGAGTTCCAGAGTAAAACAATAATAAATATTATCCATAATTACTATGTTGTTATAAATTGAGAACATGTCATATATGTATTTATATAGTTATATTAGTCTGCTGGGTTGCAGTAACAAAATACCAGACTGGATAGCTTAAAACTAATAGAAATTAATTTTTTCGAGGTTCTGAGGACTAAAGGTTCAAGATTCATCCTCAGAACTATGCCAGCAAGGGGAGTCCCTGGTGAGAGCTCTCCCCTCGGATTGCAGAAGGCTGGCTTCTCGCAGTGTGCTCACATGATCTCCACTTTGTATTAGCAAACTCACCAGTACCTCTTCTGATAAGGGTGCCAATCCCATTATGTAGTCTCCATCCTCATGACCTCACCTAAACCTAACATTTGGAGGCTCCATCTCCAAATGTTATCATATTGAGAATTATTGAAAATTAGGACTTAAGCATATGAGTGGGGTAGGGGGAGGACACAGTTCATCCATAGGAACAGTTCTACAAATAGCTGATGTAAATTGTGGCCAAATTATTTTATGGAATAAGCCAAGTGTGATATCCAAATATTAAAGATAATATCTTCTCATGTCAATCAAATATTAAAGACAGATATTAGAATTCTAAACCTAAGGATGTTTGGGGAAAAAACAAACCATTAAGAAAAAGTGCATGTTAGGCAATGTGACAATTTCATATTGTTTTCTCCATGAAGAGAGAATACAGGCAATGAGGAATGCTGGGAAGGCTTAGGGCCAGGAGCCATGGAAGAGAAACCTTTACAAGGCATGTGAACGCTTGAGATGATGTAAGTCAAGCCACCAGCATCCAGTAGGCTCACAAATGGTAGCTTTTACTAGCATTTTAAAATTATTTTCTCACTCCCTACCTAGGTATACCTAGGGTTGCCTCATTCAAGCAGGAGGGGCCTTGGGAAAAGAAAATAACACATCCTTTCTTCCCCAGAAAACTATTTATTTTGCATTAATAGATTCTTTATAAATCAGTTGCTAGGGGGCTTTATAAATCAGCTGCCAAACTGATGACTTCTTGGAAATTTTAAAATTGCATAGTCAGAAGCCTGGCCTCAGAGTGCTGCATCAAGGATTGGCTAACTGATGCGTGCTGTACTGAGATTCTTCAGTCATTTGACGGGGCAGTGGGATTGACAGTGGTTGGGGCCAGAATTGGGGCCTACTTGGCCTGGGATGCAATCAGAGTGCCCTAGCTGAGAATTCTTAATAATTTATTTTATTTTTCATGAAATGGGGATAATGAATATACCAACATCACTGAGACATTGTGAAGATTAACATTGCTAATACATAAAACACATTTATGGTGGAAACACCCCAGTGTCCATGAGTGGAGAAATAAGTAAGCAAATTACAGTATATGCATATAATAGAACATTGTTCCACCTTAAAGAGGAAGGAAATCCTGATACATGCTACAACATGATTGAAGTTTGAGGACGTTATGTTAAGTGAAATAACCCTGACACAAAAGGGCAAATACTGCATGATTCCACTTAGATGAGGTATCTAGAGCAGTCAAATTCTAAGACAGAAATTAGAATGGTGGTTGCTAGGGGCTGGAGAAAGAGAGGAAAAGCAATGGGTACAGGGTTTCTGTTTGAAAAGATGAAAATCAGTCTGGAGATATGTCTTGATGGTTGCACAATGATGTGAACGTACTTAAAACGGTAAATTTAATGTTATGTGTATTATACTACATAATATACATAATAAAGTCAATACACATTTTAAAAAGCTTATAGACTAATAAACACTGTATAAGCATTGCACACTATTATTAACATTATTATTTAATGTTATTTATTTTAACTTTATTTTTATTGTTGAGACTATTACAGATGTCTTCACTTATTACCCCTTTGCCCACCGCCACCCAGCCCTGGCCCCTCTTCTCTCTGGCCATCACTCCACTATTGCCTGTGTCTATGGGTTATATATATATATATATATATATATATATATATATATATGTTCTTTGACTAATCCCTTCACCTATTTCATCCAGTCTTTCCTCCTCTCTGACAGCTGTCAGTCTATTTCATGTGTTCATGCCTTTGTTTCTATTTGGTTTGCCAGTTTATTTTGTTCTTTAGATTCCACATGTAAGTGAGATCATATGGTATTTGTCTTTCTCTACTGGCTTATTTCACTTAGCATAATAATCCAAGCTGTCACAAAAAGTAAGATTTCCCTCCTTTTTATGGCCACATAGTGTGTAAATGTACCACAGCTCTTTTTTTTTTTTTTTTCCATTTATCTACTGATGGTCACTTAGGCTGTTTCCAGATCTTGACTATTATAAATAATGCTTCAATGGACATAGGGGTGCACATATTCTTTTGAATTGGTATTTCTGGATTTTTAGGATATATTCCCAGAAGTGGGATCACTACTAGATCAAAGGGAGTTCCATTAAAAAAAATTTTTTTTTTAAGATTTTTAATTTTATTATTTTTAGAAAGAGGGGAAGAGAGGGAGGCAGAGAGGGAGAGAGACATCAATGTATGGTTGCTTTTCACCTGCCTCCAGCCACGGACCTGACTGGAGACCTGGCTTGCAACCTAGTTATGTTGCCCTGGCTGGGAATCGAACCTGCGACCTTTGGGTTCACAGGCCGGCACCTTATCCACTGTGCTACCAGCCAGGGCTCCATTTTTTTAATTTTTGAGGGAACTCCACAGTGGTTGCATAAGTCTGCCTTCCCTTTTCTCCACATCCTGGCCAGCACTTGTTTGTTGATTTACCGATGATATATTCTGACTGGTGTGAGATAACTTATTTTGGTTTTTATTTCCATCTTTCTGATGATTAGTTATGTTGAGTAGTTGTCCATATGCCTATGGATCACCTGTACATCCTCTTGGAGAAGTGTCTATTCAGGTCCTTTGCTCATTTTTTAATTGGAACTTTCATCTTTCTGGTGTTGAATTGTATAAGTTTTTTATACATTTTGGAAATTAACCCTTTATCAGATATATTATTGGCAAATATTATATTCTCCCATTTAGTGGGTTCCCTTTTCATTTTGTTGATGGTTCCCTTATTAATATAATCTATAAATATATATGGGTCTTGATAGGTTCTAAGAGGTATACTAGGAAGGTGCAAGTATTTTGTTGTTTTTGTTTTCTTTTCTGCTGAGTTCAGTTGAGACGCTTAACTCTTAAGGTATCATCTCCCTGAAAACACTGATTTTCCCACCAAAGGGCTTCCCAGTGACCTGCCACATTGGTTGGCCCGGTAATATTACCTGCTGGTAGGTTGAGTGGCATAGAATGGATAATAGAAATACACTGGTTATTGCAAAGTCTGTCCTTTCTAAAGGAGTATTTATTAAGTTTTTAGGATTAATAAATCAATCTCTAATCATTGCAATGTGGAGCACTCTGGTTTTAGATCTTAAATAGATAAAAAAGAAAAAATAAGGCTTTTTACCATTGAAATATACCAAATTTCTTTTCCATACACTCATTAACTTATTCTTCAGATATTAAAAAATGTTTATGGCCCAGCTCCTGACTCTCTTTTTGTTTGCTTTGTGTGACTGCAAGATGCTTCTGTTGAGAGAGTACTTGCCTGATGCAGTATCTATCTGTATGACAAACATACATTGTAAAATATATTTTCCTTCACTTTACTAAAATTAAGTATGACTGAGATGAAAACCAATATCACAAATGCAAGGCTTCATGAAGTAATTAAAATGAACAAGATGAGTGATACTATCCAATTACTACAACTGCAAAAAGAAAAAAAAAAAAAATCCCACATGAGGCACTCACATGTGAGCTCCATTTCCATGTGAGATAAGAAAACCAGAAGGCCAAATCCTTGGGAGGTTTCCTTCTGGCTGCTCTGTGGATAAGATACTTAGGGAACAATGTATAATTGAGCTTCGTTTTTCTAGAGGACCAAATTGTTTCAAATTCTGTCCTAAAGTGGCTTGAAGTTTTTCAGGTTCCTTGTTTAAAGAGGCACAAAAATGGCTAAGGTGAGATCTCGCTGCTTAAACATCTTACCTCATTATAAGCTACAAATTTTAGCTCAACCAGACACATCTAATGCCCACATTTCTCTGAAAGGGATTGCATGCTAACTCAGAAGTGAGTCATGGACTTATTATCCCAAACTGGAACAAACAATTCATTCTAACTAAATCCATGGTTAATGTTAGAAAAAGTCAAGTGATTTTCCTCCTCTTTAACTGTGCCAGGTTTTTACATCTATAACCCAGAATGACATTTCAGCAATGCCTTTCAGGTCATTTAAGACCTAAAAGAATTTGCTTATTACGGTTTTTAAGAGGGCCTTCAATAAAAACAATGTTTGCGCCTGGTCCAGATAGGGCGAATGCTTAGTTCTCCCTTACTTTGGAATGTGCAGTCCTCTTCATTCTACAGTAGTATTTTTTTAAGTGTAATCTCTGAATTGCATCTAGAAAGAGAAATTGAGGTAGAAGAAAATAACAAGTAGATAATAATGAGTTGCTTAAAGGCAGTGATGATGTTTTATGAATCCAAAATTCTATGGTTTTCTAATACATCCAAGGCCATGTTTCTCTATTTAATTTCCATCATGTAAATGTAATATTCTAATCTCAATATCTCAGAAACAAAGCCATGAGTCCTATAAAAATGCAGTGATTAAGAAATTATTCCTGACCCTACTCCTGGAAATTTCAGTGACAGTGTCAGGGGAGGTGATGATCTTGACTCATTAATTGACCAAGAATAAAAGGTATCCATAAAATTCAGTAAGCCACTGTTTCATCAGCAGACTTATCAAAAAAGGTCAAAACTGCATCTGATATTAAACTCGAGGGAAAAAGCCCATTATAAATCCCATTCTTAATGCAGCACACATTTTACTTCACAGCCATTGGGTGGGTTAGATAGACCATTGATACCCCATTGAGCTAGCACATCCGAAATCCAGCTAACATTAAGAAAAAAGAAAAAGAAAAAAAAAAACAAAAACAAAAAAAGCACTGAGTCTTGGTTCTAAAATCCTATTAAAATTATATTAAATTCTATCCTTGAGTTATTCAATTTAGAAAAATTCTAACTATTTCTAGATCTTTGGTGATGTTCTCTGAATGTAGCACTGATAACAACTTCTAAATCAACTATCTGTTAAAAACTCACCAATCAATCCTCAGTTCCATCCATCCCTTGTTCCTGGTCAGGTGAGTTCTCAACACCTTAGTCAATGCCAACTGCATGCAATATACAAGGCATGCTTTGTTTTATTGTGCTTTTATTGATTGCATTTCAAAGATGTGGGGTTTTTTTTCGGTTTTGGGGTTTTTTGTTAAATTAAAGACAAGACTGTCCACCAGCAAAAAGGTTACAACTCTCAATATTGCCATACCCTCTTTGTTGAGATGGCTGGAACTGAACCCACAATATCTTTGAGGTACGCCTATAGATTGTGGCCACAGATCATTAAATGCCTCCTAGGAATATTGAAAGAGGATTAAAAGAGCTTCTCTAAGTCCATCAACTTCAGAATGGTGTCATTTTCTCACAATTACTGACTTATCTAAATGTGGTTTTCATCTGATAGTTTTGTGGTTAATTTCAGAGCCAAAAGCAGCAACCGAGTCTCAGGTGATCAGCTTTGAGCCTGACAGCTACAGTAATTAAACACTTTGAGTAATCATGCAGAAGCAGTGGTTTCCCTGCACCTCACTGCCCAACAGACACGTAGCCTTAGAATGACCTCCTATGAGCCACTTTATCCAGAAACTGCTTTCACTGGAACCTGGACAGGTTATCAAGGACTTATGAAAAAGGTTGTAGGATGAAGCACACATTAGCAATAAAAGGACTCTGGAGTTATATTTCCACACACACACACACACACACACACACACAGCACTAGGAAAATATTTTTTCCAAATGTTGTAACAAGAGGTCAAGCTACATAGAACTAAATGAACACGAAAGTAGGTGCTGAGGAAATGGATGATAGGTTTTGTAAACTTGAAATCATACAGCAGATGAAGTTATATTATAAGCAGTGTTTTTCAGACATCAACAGATCTTCAAAGGTAGCAAAATGGGTTATGGGGCAAAGCAAAGAACAGTTCTTAATGTTTCAAGATCAGCAAGAAGGCATCTGAGTCTCTGGTTTTTCTCTTCTCCCAGACAGACAGCATTTAGCTTAAACCATCTGGAGCTGTGACTGCATGAAATGGATGTCACACACTTCTAAATTAAAAAGAAGGGCAAGTCCTCCAGTGATGAGAGGCCTATGTTTCCTATGGTGTACCCATGCAAAGTGGAGAAATCTCTACACAGAAACATCCTGTCCGTAGACCAAGCTTTGGAAATGAATTTGCAGATTCCACTTTTTGCTTCCCTATACACATCAGGTCTCTATAAATTTTATCTAATCCCTGGCTTCTTTAACAACCTGAAATGCTGGTTCTGCCTCCACCTGTATGGAGTTGGGGTTGCGATTCGTTGCTCCTGAGAGTTTACAGACGTTAAGCAGGACCTGGGCTCTTGTAAAAGTCCATTTGCTTTTTGATGTACTTTCTTGAAAAGCGGAGTGTGTGGATACTGAGGCATGAGCCTTCCCAGATATCTGCTGCTGGCTTTGCTGAGGAAATTCGGATCATCTGGTTCTTATCACAGCTGCACTGCTGGGGGATATGATGAACTGCCAGTGACACAGTGCACGATCCTTCGGAGGCCACTGCCTGAAGCCTGTCCCCTGCTACTGAGGAGAAAAGTCAATCCCATAACATGGTGTCAAAGCTCTCTGGGCACAAAAAGCCTTTGGGTACCTGTCTTTCTTTTCCTTTCACTGTGCCTACACTCACACACATGCAGACACAAGCCTACCTTGTTCACATGCCTGTTAGGGGCACCTAATGTGGCCCTAAGCCTGGAGGGTTGGTGATGAGGGGGAAATGCTGGCATTTACCAAGTACCTGTGTGCTAGGTAGTATGTAGAATTTACACAAATGATCATATCTAATACTCAGAAGGTCAAGTTAGACATTTCCCCCCTTATTTTACATATGACAGAAGTTGAACAACCTGCATCATGGTGCAGGAGAAAGAGCAGACTTCGGAGTCAGACAGACTTTACTAGTCATATACTAGTAAATTTGACTTAGGTCTCTTTGAGCTAGTTTCTTCATCTGTAAAATGGGAACATTAATACTTCTCTTACTAGGGTGATTATAAAGATTAACTGAGAGAACATATGTAAAGTACCTGGTATAGTTTCTGGCACATTAGTTAGTTATTTTATTCTCTGCTCATGACACAAATACACACACACACCCTACCTGCCACACAACTAGTACTGGTGGAATCAGGTTTTCTACCCATATCTGATAATTTTTTGTGTTGCCTAGCTTCAAATTTTGGCCTCCCTTTGCATTTTAAATAGTATTTACCAGAACATGGTTTTTAAAAATAGAACAACTAATGTTGCTGCTTTTCTTTATAAAAATTACTTTGTTCAGAATTCTTTCCCAATCTCAGAGTAACAACTTGGACATGGAATTAAGATAGCTTCATAACATTTCAGGAAATAAAAACCTGGCTCTGTGTAATGTCAAATGTTTCAGTAAGATTTCGTTTCAGAACTATGATAACTTGATTTTTTTTTTTTTTTTTTTTTTTGTATTCTATCCAAGGACAAGCCAGGATTATAGCTCATCAAGGGAGCTGCTGATAAATCCCCTGGGCATTTTAGAGCTCGCCACCAGAACATAATTTCACAGCTGGCTGATTTAAAACCAATAATTGCTGATAGGAGCAATGATTAGTATTCAGGAAATTTGCAACTGGTCATGGAATATTTGAGTCCATTTACCTCAAGGAAAGGCATAGCAAAATATTCTATCACTCGCAGTTTCTCTTACTTTAAAAACATAAACTTAGCAAATGGAAATACTGTACTTTGTTGTAACACCAATAGAATATTAATATAAATATCACTATGCATTTATTTCTGATAGAGGTTTCAAACTTCAAATATCTATATACTTATGGAATATATATTACAAACTATCATCTATCTACCTAATTTAGATAATTTAGAGATTTTATACTAAAAATAGCCTCATTTTCCTATCTTACTATAATAATTTGCTTTATAATAATAATAATAACAGTCAAACTCATAAACCAAGGTACTGCTCAATTAGAAGGATGAAACCAGTAATTTCATCTTTCACAAAGCAAAATTATACAATAGGAGAATTGTATCCTGTAGCAAGATATAGGACAGAATAAAGGAAAGTTAGAACAAGACTTTGTAGCTCTTCAGGATTGTCATTGTATGTAACAATTATTTTCCCAATTAGACTGCAAACTCTGTGAGGGAAGGGATGATGATTTCTATTTATGAACTCCCTACAGTTGTCTTTGCAATAATTCCTATGCATGTCATTAAAAAAATGAAGATATTTGGGCAAATACAGGTTAGGGCAAGTTGTATGTAAAACAGTTTATTCGTGCACTATTACTTATTAATGTTTTATTTTGCATATGAACAACTGTAAACCTACTTTTGCCCAGTATATACTAGATGGTGAAATGCTTTGGAAATTTGTCATTTGTTTCTCAAACACATTTTTAGGGCATGAAATAAGCATGGAGTGTGGTGAGGTGGGGAAAGCAAAAAAAGGGGGAGACAGGGCATAGAGGAGAGGAAGATATATTTAGTTACTTAAAATTTTCAAGTAGTTTCAAGTTCTGAGTCATCTTTTCTCCAGTTCTATAATAATATGTATCACCCCCCCCCCGCCCCACTTCATACTAGGAGATAAATGTTGTCAAAAGCAATAGTGTTCTCAATGACCATATCTCTATCTTTCACAGATTACATTTCCCCTCTAGTTTAAAACCTGTAGCTGTAGCTGTAGCTTGTAGGCAGCAGCTTGACAACTGAAACAGTTGCACAGGTTTTGAAATCTGGCAGAAAATCATATTGAGGGTCTACTTATGGTCCTAATATTTCTCCATCATGACTGTAAAGCAAACTACACGAGTCCCGGTAACCCAGGAGTTTCATACTTGATTAGTATAGACTCATGCTGAAAATCAGCAGATTTCTTTAGCATTTATACCCTACTAGATACTCTGGGGGCAGGAAGCCTTGTAAGGAAGGCACAGATGGCAACCAGAAAGTTGACCTGCTGCTTTGAAATGATTGTCTCCCATCAAGATTGACCATTTTGAATAGCTCCTTCTTTGATACTCAGTGTCTACTGGCAACTGCCTATTGGCTCCAGAGCTCACCACCCCTTAGCATTCAGCCTTTTAGCTGGTAGAGGGCCCTATTTGTTGCTTTCTTGTGAATAATAAAGTCTAACACCTCAATGCTTATGTTTCTGCTTATGCTTAATCTCCTGAGGCCAGCCTGGTGCAGCAACACTGTTCAGATTTATAATTTAATGGAGGGAATAAGATAAACAACAACACAATATTTCCTCAACATGCTCTACCTTTAACCTAAGTCTTATCAATTCCATTTTGAAATGTTTCTGTCTTCCATTCCCACCCACTCCACCTTTACTTTCACTGTCTTAATTCTGGTTCTAGGATTTCATGCCTGGCATTTTGCAATAGGCTTTTCATCTAACTTTTTTTTTTTTTTTTTTAACCTGCAGCCTCTCCTCCCACCAATCTGTTCTCCACATTGCTGCCAGTTATCTTTCTAGAATACAGAGCTAAACTGTTCACTCCCTAACGCACTCTCTATGGTTCCACTTCCTATAGCTGGTATATCTAGTAATGGATTGCAGATGGGCTATGAGGGCTCAGAAACTATGTGCAACATTTGGGCGTACATGTGTCATTATCATATTTCTGGAAAGAGGAGTCATAGCTTTTGTCAGATTCTTTGAAAATGGTTAAGAACCACTGGGTACATACAGGATAAAGTCCAAATTATTAGTGTGGCATAACACCCTCCCTAACATTCTAGACTTATTTCTGTTGCTCCTGATCACTCATGTCCTCTATGCTCCGGTGATGGGGCACTGCTCACTAAAACAGGCAGCATGGGGACTTCCGATATTCTGTTCATGATTCTGCTATTGCTTACATTCCCTTCCTCACATTTTTTTTTTCTTCTTTCTTTGCCTTGCGTACTCCTGCGTTCGCTTTAAGATGCAACTAACTCCAAAGTTATCTAGTGAAACATTCCCTAATCTCCAGATAGAATCAATCACTGTCCCTCCTGTGTATTTTGAACATATTGCTAGAACTTTATACACATGGCTATTTTAGAATTGGTCAGCCACTGTACTGTAGTTACTTGTTTCCACATCTATCCCAGGAGTGGACTGTGTTTTTCTTAGGGACCACGGCAAAGATGTACTCAGGGCTTTGTAGAACACCAGATATGTAACTGGCCTCAGTGATTATTCATTGAGTGAATAATTAACACAAGGCAGATTAGGGCAATTTGTAGCTGAGTATCTAATTCTAATTCATAACAGCTGTCAGCTGTCACCTTGGGAGTTTATATACCTTCAGATTCTCTAAAAACATGAAGGGGAATATGTATATGTATATGTACATGTATATATGTATATATACATGTATATATATGTACAGGTAAGCAAGGGACAAGAAAAAAATGAGTCAGACCCATAAAATACAAAGGTCAGATTTCTGCTTACTCACATGTTGTTTTACTTCAACTTTAAATTTGCCCAAATGTTTAATGCTGAAAGATGATTCTTAACCTGTCACATCTTGCCTTAATCTAGCCTAATCCAAGTCCTATAGGTCTATCTGCCAATGAGTCCTCATTACTGAGTAAACAGTTCTTCTGCAACTCCTCAGAAGCGTGCTTTGTGGAGATAGGTGTGCTGTGATTGGGGGGATGAAGATAGGTTGGTAAGGGAGCTCTGGTTTAAAGGCATAGGCCCATGCCAGTAAAAAAGTGAAGACTATTTCTCCAATCATATTTCCCTGAATGCAAAAATAACTATAGGATAGCTAACAGAGATCACAGAAAATGGTGAGCAGAGTTAATCAGGAAAACATACGACTTGATAGAAGCAAGTTTTGATACAGGTTTTAAAGAAAGTGTTCTGGACTGGGGAGAATATATATTCATTAGATTCTATATAAAAATAAATTTAAAAAATCATAATTTAATGCTCTGATGTTTAAAAGAAATTAAGAGGCAAAATATTGACATGAGCCCCAGAAGATAGAGATTACATGATGTTCAGCTTTTCACTCCTAATGTCTAATACAGGGCTTGACACAGAGATCATTGTTCAATGAATGTTTAGTGTTTAAACAATGATTTTGTGAGCATTTTTACTTTTAAAATGTTTCAGAGACTGGGCATGGATAACATTGATGGCAAACATATCTAAAAAGGGACACAGGCTGGGGATCAGAACTTGGCTATTATGGGATTTTAGGCCACTTAGTTCTTTGAGCCTCAGTTCAGTCACTTCTATAAGAAGGAATTTTGACCCGATCTTTTCCTAAGACATCCTTAGCCAGAAAAATGTAATTCTAAATCACCTTATCTCATTAGAGCATATTAACAAATAAATTTCTAATCTATAAAAGGAGAAATGAACATTTCCTTGATTTAACTCATAGGGTTGCTATAATAATTATTTTTTAAAATAAAAGTGGTAAAATATGAAAGAGTTTACCAGTACATCTGCTAAATAAAATTCAAGTAGAGATAATACTATAGCTTCTTCAGCTCTAAGAATCATTTAATTAAAAAGTAACCCTTGAAACAAAGAACTTCTAATGGGATTCCTTCACTTTACTAATACAATTACCAGCATCCAGAAACTTTGTCAAATTCTAGAGACTTCTGAATTAAAAAAAAAAAAAAAGAAGAAGAAATGCCAAATTATACTCTGTACATTTTATTGATAAATTTGTACTATTTGATTCTTTGAAAATCAGTAAATATGCATAAGCAAAAGTTTACTAAGTGATAAATAAAATTCTCTTTATATAATGGGTTTTAATTTCTGTATGAGTTTATTTCCTTTCCAAGAGCTATTAAAGAATGTTTTTGCCTTATGATGTTTCTACTAATAGGTATATGGATAATTTTCATGACATCATTTCTTTTGTAGAAAACAGCAACTCTGCTATTGCAGTTCTTTACTGGTAAAGCTTACAATTTTTTTTAATATTCAGACTAACAGATATATTTTCAAACGACTATGTCTTTTATCAGTAACAATTGAGGGCCAGTTGTCTTGGTAGTGTAGCTTTTGTTATAACTACAGAAATTAGGGAAAGAATTCTGTAAATTATTTTTATTTCACAAATATAATAGTCTACAGTTTTTTCTTTAATATTGTGCAGCATAGATTGTAGTATAAATTCTTTATTTTAAAATACTGCAAGAAAGAACCTGGTTTCCTAAAATAACTAGTCTTTTTCATCAAGTTATAATTTTTCATCATTAATGTAAACAGTACAGGTCTACTTGTATTGAGGTGGAAAATAATACTGGTGATTAGACACATACTATTCAAGTTCACAATAAGTATTTGTATTTTTGAGCTTGTTATATTTCCTGTACCATTAGCATTTTAAGATCATAATTTTAAAATATTACTCAGTGTTGTACATATGGGAAGTAATACCAGCTTCCATTCATTTGTAAATTAAATGACAATGTCAGGGAGACATTAGCCAACCCACTTATTAAATGTTCATTAGCATGTGAAATGTAATTCTTTCTTGTGGGTCAGCCTTCTCTGAACCTCAATTTTTTTGCTACAGTAGACACAAATCCTGTTTCACTCAGAATTAATAAAACTTAATTTTTTGCTTTCAATGTGCAAGCATTTTGAGTCTGTCACATTTTGTTTTTAGCAAGAATAAAAATCTCTTTTCTTCCTCAGAATCATTTAATATTATTTGATGGTAGAAATAATATTTCTGTGCATCACATTAACCATGTTTAGCAATGATAGAAGTAAACTGACTGCTGTTTAAATCAACATTATAATCACTGACATGCCTCAGGAATATATTAAAATGAATCTTGGCCACAGATATCAGGATTGCTGAGGCTCACCACAGGCGTCTTTTTTAGAGCCTGTTTTGTAATAAGCAGAGAAAGTGAAGGTGCTAAATCATGGTTTACTACTCCATTTGCCTCACAGCTCCTCTGTCTCTGGTGCTGGGCCTCTGAAATCAATTTCACACACAGCTGCTATCAGCATTCTTTGAGCTGGTCAGAGGGGAGCACTTTCTCCTCTTTTTATTAAGACCTAGCCCACTTTATCTCACAGTCCCCGCTCTGTGCTTTCCTGCCTTTATTTTTCACCTAGTCAGAGGTGAGAATTAGTAAACTGTCTCCTGCCTCCTTCCCTTTCAGTTCTAAGCTTCTTGAAAGACTAATCCATGTCCACTGCACCCACTTCCTTTGTCCCCCAATTTCTTATCACTTTGCAGTCTGGCTTTTGCCCTGCCCTAAGAGTGGCACAGCTCCTCTGAAATTCATCAGGATCCTGTAATTCACCACATCCTATGACTTTTCCTCCGACCTTGCTGTGGGGTGTGCTACTCTGGCTTCCCTGGCTATGACTACTGGCTGTTCCACCTCTGCCTTGCCTTACTCATCGTGACTAGTAAATTCTGGAATCTTCAGAGCTCTGTCCTTGGGATCCTGCTCCTCTCCTCTTTACTGTCCTGTTGATCCTATCTACCTCCCTTCTCTCTTGAGCTCTTCTCTTTGTAGATGGTATACAAAAATACCTCCACCTCAGGCTTCTATCTCCACTCCCTTGAATGGCTTGTTAGTACCCTCAGCTCAACATGTCTGAGACCAAATTCAATATTTGAGTCCCCAATCCTTTAGCAGCCCTACCTTTGACATAGTTATAAATATGTAAACATTTCTAGAGAGCACTTCCCCTCCCTCCGACCATTCTGTCCTCCACCTTACCCCACCCCATCCATCCACACACACATACCCACTCCTGTATTAGACACAGTATATTACTTCTGCTATGTATCTCCTTTCTGTTCCCTCTTTTCCATTCCATCTGAGGCCCAAATTTGGACTTTTAGCAACCCTCATGATACACACTGATGTTCCCTCTGCAACCAGTTCTGGCCTGGCCAGTGCCTCTATAGCTCAGCTCTCAGTGCCTGAAAACAGCTGTAGATGAGGTTGGGCTGGTGCTCTGGGATAGAGCCTTGAGTTCCAGCAGAGGGACTGGTCCCCGAGTAGACTGACAGCTGAAGCCAATGAAAGGCATGATATAATTAGAGTTTTACAGTTGTCAAAGTGCTTGCTTTTATTTATTTGATCCTCATAATATCCCTGCCTATGAGACACAGCAGGTTTATGGGCACTTCAGAAAACTGGGACTACTAAGGTTGGGGGATGCAGTGTTGCTAGAAAAAGGATAAGAGAAAGATTAATCTTACCACTACTTCCTCAACGGATAAGAGGAATTTAGAGGCTCTTTATGTCTAATTAAGTAAGTGGGATAAGGATGGATAAGAGTAAGTCACTCATTTAGACAGGAATGAAACATGACTATCTCAGAGAAACAGGGGAAAATAAGACTAAATAATTAATCCAATACAATTGCCCCAGGAAAAGAAAAATAAAGAAAATAGAAGATTAGATGACCAATATATGCAGAAGATTGGACATCCAGAGTATCTGTTTTGTTTCTTCAAACCAGGTTCAGAAAGGTTCTAATTTCTATCTTGTGTAAAATGTGCATTGTTCCTACTTTTGAATAAAAAGTTTATACATTTACATGGATGATAGATTATACCTTAGATTACATTACATCCTATTAAGTGAAAGAGTTCCAGGACCCTTTGAGAATGCTCCCTAACAAATAAGATAATCTTTTTCACATTATGCATTATAATCCTCCCTCTCCTCTCTCTCTTCCTCACTCTCTCTCACACACACACAATTTACAAAGTGCATTCACATCAACTATATGAGTTAATGGAACTGGTAGATTAGTATTTCTATTTTAAGGATAAAGGATTTTTTTTTTTTTAAAGTGGGAAGTGTTGTATAAATCACCTTCAATCCCTAACTGGTTGAGAAGTGTTCAGAATCTTTTAAATTTTCAATTAAATCAGTTCTTATCAACTGCCTCTACATGCTCAAATTACCTGGAAACTCAAAGAAAATTGCCAATGTCTGGGCCTGTCTTGTGGGAGAGAGGTTGGTGGCTGCCCAGACATTTTAAGTTCCAAGTTCTAAAAGGTGATTTTGATGCAGAGGACAGTTAGAATCCTGAATTAGACAATGGTTATGAGTCAATTCACAGGATATGTTTCTTCAACCAGCCTTTATCTATTTTAGATTCCCTAACTTCCATGGCTTCAGACCTGCTCTACCACCACCCAAATTAAAAGGAAATCCAGTTGTTCTCCCAGCCTCTTTCTTTGAGATTTTGGGAGACTTCAGTGACTAGACAAAGCTATCAGCTGCTTTGAATCTGAGAAGATAACAGATTGGTTTCTGGGAATGAGATAGAGGGATTTAGGCTGTAGAAGGGGAGTAATAATAACTGCTGATGTTTATTGGGCACTTGCTACGTGTGTGAGCTATTGTACTAAGTATGTTGCATGACTCGTTTTATTAAATTTCACAATAATCCTTTGAGGTAGATGCTATTATTGGTTCCTGGTTTTCAGACAAGGAAACTGAGACACGGAAAGTTTACACAGGAGGAGCCAGGATTTGGGGCCAGGCAGTCTGGCTCAAGAGTTCTTGCTCTGAACAACCACACCACTAATGTTCTCAACCTGGTGTATATCAGAATCACCTGGAGAGCTAATAAAATACACAGGGGCCCAGGCTTGTTGACATAGGAGGAGCCTGGGCCTTTATAATTTTAACAAGTCCTCAGCTGATCCTGATACTGACCAAAAATAGGGAACTACTGCATTCCACTCTATGGGATAAGCAAAGTAGGTTTACAGTTGTCTGTATGGAAAATAATATAATGAATAAATAATAATACAAAAATAAACTGTTTATGAACTCATGACTATAAATCTACTTTTGCCAACCCCTGTATTGCTTACAGACAAGAAAGCTGTACACATGCACACACCCTAAGAAAGGAGGTCCTAGGGGTTTTGACCTTGGTATGGGACAGGAAAAAAGGTAAGTAAACCCAATGTATACATTTACAATGTTGCAGACTGGCAAACAAAGGCAGGAACCATCTGCATCAGTGGATGCTGAATGGATGAAAGGAGGGAGGAGATAAGACCATAAGTCATGTTTCTGCAGTTGAATCTCAAGTCTGCCTCTGCTCCCATTGGTCAACTATGGGAAAGACCCTGACACAGTATTTCATAGAATGCAAGATGCCGTAGAATGAAGTCACGTTATTTTATGTACCATGGAGAATAACAAAAGCTACCCATTAAACTGCAACCTGCTATCAATTATAAGATGCATCCAAGTTTCTAAAATAAGAAAAATATTGTGTATCCTAGGATCGATGAAATACGGTACATGCAGTGAACTCTAATGAACTTGGTTCTGAAACTGTGGAAATCACTCAGCACGTTGGGGAGGCTCCTGCTGACAGAGTCCAAATAACATAGTTCCAACAACATGGAAAAAAGTCTGTGCTGCATATTTTAATATGATTTGTTTGCTAAGAAAATTGAATACACTTACAGTAAAAGTAGAGGAATTCATACCACCCTTTAGGTTTTGGTACTCAGATTTCTTATCTGTGAAATGGGTCTTGGTAAGGCTTATCTGAGGTAATATTGATAAGCACATAGCTCAGTACTTGGCACAGAAGGAGGAGTCTGAAAATAATATTTTCCCTCCTTCACTACGCCTGAACAGATTTTTACATTGTGTTCAGTCAATCTGGGGAAGAAGGAAGGAAAGTCAAAGTGGTAGGTGTCCAAAATTAGAATGAAAGTCAGAAGGACCATATGATTTCAAACATAAATACCTGTTTGATGCTGTTCCAAAGCAAATGTACTTTATGAGGTGAGGCCAAGCTATAATCAATTTTGTACTAATGCTGAGTAAAGACCTACGTGCACACTGGAGACTATTCATAATTAGGAGATGAAGAAATTACATACCCACAGGATTCCAATGCCTGATTAAAAAATCTGATACCCTAGCACTTGGATTCATAAAGAAGAAATATTAAAAATGTTTAAAAATGTAACATTTAACTCACACTTTCTTTAATAAAACGTGTGGGTTGTTTTGTGAGTCCCATTATATTTTAATATAGAATAATAAATTATAAATTTTAGATATGGCTTGATTATCTTCTGAAGACCACAACTAATATTTGATCAGGGCAGATAACTTAAATTTAGAGCCTTAATGCTGCATCTTTTATTGGAGTTTCAGCTGCATTCAACGGGAACCTCACATATGGAACCCATATTAGATAATGTAGAACACTGCAAGAATTAGGGCAAAGATATTCATTGACTTCCCATAGAAAGATTCATAACTGTGATATGAATCTGAAGAGCTGAATAGGTTCCTGTTTGATGAGAAAACAGATAAATAACCAGAGGAAAACACTGCCATTCTCTGATTACAATAATCACCTAAGATCTAAAAATGGCTCCATGGGATAGGCTTTGTGTTATATGAAGGCGGTCAAGCTTTGAAAAAGTACAAGGGTACTCATTTGAAATAGCCACTATAGGTTAAGTCACATAGTGTGGCAATCTCTTTAGGAGGGTTGGGCCTGTATTCACTCCTTCTTGAGAGAGTGACAGAGAGTTCTTAACTTTTTAGGATACTGATAAATTTGCTGTTCCAGAAGGCCTGCCATAATTTGGGGGTTGGGGAGTGAGGGATCTGTGACTGTAGGACACAAATTTGAACAAGGAGGCCTTCAATAAAAGTACTCACTCCTTCACATGTTCATTTAGCAAACACTTGAGCACATACTCAGTGCCAGTCTGCAGGCTGTAAGCCAAGCAGTGAGACCTAAAGAGCCCAGCACATAGCTGGTGCTTTAGAGTGTTTCAGAGTCTCTGAGGCTGCAATATATATCATGGAAGAGCTTTTTCCTGCAAAGAACTTTGTGGTCATATAGGTGGAAGCTCTGCCCCTCTTTTCTGTCACTGCTCTGCCTTCCTGGCATATATATATATGGCATAGGAGCAATCATCTTCTAACTGGCCTGTGGTCTCAGGCCTCTCCACCCCATGTGGTCACTGTAGAAAGACAGTAGAGGTCTAAAGCACAAACTTGGGTCAAGCCCTTAGGCATGGAATGCAAGGCTCCAGCCACTAGGAGTTACTCAGCGCTCCCTGCATTCACCTAACTTCCCCTTCCTCTGTGCCTCTGCCCACACACGTGCCTCTGTGGGGAAGGTCCCTTTTCCCTTTTGTCTGCCTGGTGAACTTCCACTGATCGTTTAAGACTCACACTACTTTCATGTTACCTTCACTGACCACCTCAAAGCCAAGTTATTCTGTGCCTAGCCCAGAGCCTAGGTAGGACTCGGCAGACAAGAAAGGCCAGCTTCTTACCCATCCGTCCCTCCTCGTGCTCTTTCAGCCCTTTATGTCCTCTATCAGCCTCTGTCCTTATGCTCTGTTAGAACTTTGTTTAGCCCTAGCTGGTGGCACAGTGGGTAAGGCGCTGACCTGCGAACCCAAAGGTCGCTGGTTCAATTCCCAGTCAGGGCACATAATCAGGTTGCAAGCCAGGTCTCCAGCCAGGTCCGTAGCTGGAGGCAGGTGAAAGGCAACCATACATTGATGTCTCTCTCCCTCTATCCCTTACTCTCTCTCTAAAAACAATAAATAAAATCTTAAAAAAAAAGAACTTTGTTTAGAACCTGTGAGTTTCCTGGGTGGTGTGATTGTGCCCTTATTTATCTTTGTGTCCCAAGGTAAATGTCTGGCACAGAGTAGGCTGATCCATGACAAGGTCTTCACTGACACAAAGAGGAAATCAAGAGAAAAATAAGGATGTGGGTTCATTTTTTATAAAGCTAATCTGTTGAGTTAGATTTTCTTCTGAAATCATGTATTCAAAACTTTTGGCTTATTCAAATAACCTTTCATTTGCAGTGGTGAAATAAAATGGCAGAGTTGGGACCAGAAGGACCCCAACCTGGGTTTGAATCTGCACTCTGTCACTGCTAGCTGATCGGCCTGAAGTATGTGATATAACCTCTCTGTGCCTCAGTTTTCTCATCTGCACAATGAGGAAAATAGTTATAACTACTCCATAGGGTTGTCATGAGAATTAGATAATTTAATATATGTAGAGTGCATCTCACATTGAAGCAAGCACTCGCTATAGCATTGACTATTATTTCATTCATAAAACTATGGTGAGAGAAGTTTATTTTATTGTCTTAAAGCAAAAAAAATTAGAAACTTTGAATTTGTTTTCTACACTTCCTACCTACTTGCAAACAACATATTTTTATTTACTTTTGCAATTTTAATTGTGTATGAAATCCAAAAGTCTCTGGGAATCACTGCTTTCCATGATCTAGGACTCTATAAATCGAAATAAACCGCTACATGGGTTACTCAAAATCAAGATCCTGGACTCTATAGCCAATAGTCCCACTGATATGAGTCCCAATTGCACTGAATTTAGCAAGGTGGACCTTCCCGGGGTAAGAATGCCGGCCTGGGATTAAGGCAGGTTGGAAATGGGAACAGAGACAGGGCAGAGGTGCCAAAAAATCAGAACCCTTCCTAGCAGGGAGCTGAGAACATGCCGATTAGCATCAGAAATACGCTCAAAGATTTGCAAAGGTCCTAGGTACTAATGGTGAAATCTTTTAAGGAAAACACTACTCCCCTTAATGTACTGTATGCCACTGAGCCCTTTTATTCTCCTGAGTAAGGGGCTAGTTTAACGGTTTTACTACTTAAGCTTAGTCCTGCAATGGAGAGAAGACAGGTGTTTATGTATCAAGTAAATACAGAGACAAAGTAATATACTCATTGGGCTTAGATTTCAGTATTACTAAAAGAGGGGATTCCAGAAGAAAAAAAAAAAAAAAAAAAAGCATAACTTGAAGGAGTGACCTTAAATATAAATCTTTAGAGTTTTAGAGTTTTTCTAACACATTCTTCCCTGAATCACTATAAATAATGAATTAATGTGTCTATTTCTTTAGGCAGAGACCCCCTTACATCAGCAATACTTAAATATACAGTTTAAAGAAAATATCATGCTAGCTACATGAAACCAATGGTACGTACTGACCAGTTAATTCCTGCCTCCTCCCTCCCTCCCTCCCCATCCCAAGTGCTTTCTGATATTATAGAAAGGAAGTCCCCTCTTTAGAACCATCTCTGTATACTTAGTACTTAGCACAGTGCCTCAGACATAGCAGACTCTCAATAAATAGGCTGTTTTGCACAGGTGGAAGGAAGTGAACATTTCTTGGAGACATAAGTGCAAGGTCCTACATGAAGTTATTTTCACATATATTGGGTTGGACAAAATGTCTGTCTTTTGTTTCTTTTATTGTAAAATAAAAGACACATTTTCCATTTTCACTAATAACTTGATTAATTTGGATATTTTGAGTATGTCAGCTATCTTCCGCTATTGGCTTTTAGTTAATAGAGGCCAGGGGTGCTGCCAAACATCTTACAATGCATAAGCCAGCCCCACAGCAAAGAATTATTTGGCCAAAATGTCAATAGTACCAAGGAATTTCTCAAACTACTTTTGACATGTTCAATCAGTTACAGCACTTTCTCCATATACTGCACAATTTTTTTTTTTGCATTTTTACCTTTCTTGAAATAATAAAGCATAATATGCCAGAAATGTTGTGCATTTTCTTTTATCTTTACTATTAAAATGGCTGCACAAAAATTCACCAATTTTGATGTCTTTTTTAAATGCATGTTGATATGACAGCTGTCGCAATACATTCTAAGCCCTATTAGAAGTTAAAGACAGGTGAGCACTCCTAGAGCCATCATATGGTAAAAACTAAATTAACTTTTTTGCCAATTCATCACTGAAAATGTTCACATTTTTCCTTGCTCTGGAAAGCCGAGAAATGAAGTTTATTGATAGGATACAAGTCTAGGATGAGAGAAAAGCTTTACAGATTTTAGTCTCCTATTTTTGCCTGGTCACCCTGAGGTTTATAAGCCAACAATGGCCCTTGGGTCTTACTCAAGATGATTTTTCATCAGCTTCATTGGATTCTTGGCTTCTTCTACATGTGGCATTTCAACTTTTCTCCACCAAGGCCAGCTGGCCTGGCTCTTACATAAAGGACCTGAGTCCACACAGTATAACAGAGAGAGAATAAAGTCTTCCTCAGAGGAGCATAGACTCAAAGGAGAGAGATTCAGCTTCCAGGTTTGGGCTCCTACCTATTAGGTGTTCTGGCAAATATGTCTTAAGCCTCTTTGCATGCATTTATATTTAAATATATATATTTAAAGTCAATTATCTGCCAAATAAAGGGGTTAAAATAAGGAATTAATTCACTTACTCAACTTTTTGCCTGGTGCTGGAGATAAAAAGATTATCCAAGACAAAATAAAACCAAACTCTTGTCTTCAAATATATTGCACTCAATTGAGGTCTCATTTTATGCTACCTCAAATATTCCTTTTAATTCTAAAATGTTATGGATCTATGTCCTGGGATCCCATATGTCAATTAAACTAACTCTGTAACAGTAATTTCAAGCCATGTTTGTTATGTTAGACCAGGTAAAAGCTCCAAAGTAAGTGTGCGGCATGTGAGTGAAATTATATTGGATTTTAATGACCAATGGTTATAACAACTATAATGAAAAAACAGACTATTTCTTAAAAAAAATACCCTTTCCTATAAATCTCACTTCAGCACCTGAACAGTAGGAGGGCTTATTGTTTCCATGACCATTTTTCAGTTCTGGTTCTATTGATGAAGTACAATATTGAACAATATTCTGGCCGACTTCAAATGTGACTGAGATGACAGGCGGCCAAGTAGGCTGAGAAACCGGACACCCTACCATACCTTAATATGAGAACAAAGTAAGGTGTATTTATTTTATTGGACAGTTTGAATTTATTATAGGTTGCTCATAATTTCCTGTCTCATTTCTTTAGGGCTCTTGGAATTTATGTCAGGATGTCTTAGGTTATCACACTCCTTCCCTCCTTTGTCCCAGCATTTATGCCAACAGACCGAATTGACTTAGAGAAAGTCCCCGGACAAAAATGGAAGGGGAAAATGCCCAAAGCTTTAGTTGAAGAATGGCAGAAACTTTGGAAAAAAATCTGAAAAAGCAATGAAGATGAAAATGGAAACTCTGTGAAAATTAATGTAGTGCAGAATTGGCGAACATACCACTTATTTCTTTAAACAAATAGAAGAAAGAACCCGCTTATGAGGTGCACCCAAATAATTCACAGGTGGTGAAACTATTAGAGTCCTGCAATTTCTTGCCTCAGAAGTGGAATAAATCTCCTGTATTAAAAATGGCGTATGCTCATATGTGTGATTTTTCTACTATTTTCTTTCTCTTAACTACCCCCAACCCCTTTCCATGGACAAGGCCTTTTGGGTTTTGTTGTAATTAATTTTTAATAAGAACTTTAGAGAAAATCTAGTAAGGAAGGGAGATGCAACCTACTATAATAAATGCACTTACAAAATATAATTTCAAGTAGAATATGCTTGTTTTTTCCATGCTTCAGTTATTACCAAGAAAGCACAATGGAGTGGAAACTACATTAGATCGAACTTTGCCAGCACGATGCTCCATGATAATGGAGCAGATGGAAATTCCCAAGATATTGGTCACATATAATAAATAGCAATTCTTACAATGATAAGGATTTGCTTTGAAACTAATTTTTCCCTAAAGCATTTATCTTAACTAAGAAACTACTCTAGTATGTTCTGTTGCTCAAATTGATATTCTGAACTATGGACATTGGGAAAAAATTTAATGTTTGAAGTCAAATATAGACTGATAATATCCATAAAAATGACACATTAATAATCTGTGGGAAATGATAATTTACATGTATACCTGGAAAAGAGAAACAGATAGAATCGACACAGGTACAGACAGTTACTGGATGAGCCATTTTGTTGAACAACTGAAAATAATACCCATCACAGAACTATTCCCTTCAGAAGAGTTTTCTGAAACATTAGAAAAATAACCCTTAACACCACAATGTCCAACTAACCACCAAACTTCTTGTTGTAAAGATTGCATCTTAATCTATCTCCCATGAAGCCTGGCTCTGTGTTGGGTATACAGCTGGTGATAGATACATGACTTTTACATGAATTTAAATAATCACTTAAAGTTTTATAGGAGTTTGAAGTTTACAAAAACATTTTAACATCTAATGCTGCATTTGCCTCTCATAGCATCCTGGAGAATTCGGTGGGACAAGCAACAGTGCACGTGTGAGGAGACAAGAGTTAGAGTGAATATTGTGACTGGGCCAGGGTCAGGGAGCTGGACTTGGTGCTATAGCCCAGAGAGTTGCACAGGAAACCTAGTGCTACTTTCATGACCTCCTGGAAAAATGTATCAAAGATAGTTTGAGACTATACTCAAGTAGCACACTTTACTTCATATGATGCTGTGTGAAACATTTGTTTTCTTTGGTTGTAGGAGTCTGCTTCCCTTTCTATCACTTGATCACTCCTTTTGTTTCTGACATCTCTCTGGAACTGCATTGGTGGTGTGCCTCAGTGTCTGTGTCCTGGTATCTTTTTTTGTTTGTTTGTTTTCTTTGTCTGTCCCTGAGGTCTGTATGGTTCTGCATCCTTGGTTGATCCTGCTCTGTGTTGAAACTAGACTCCTCACCACAGTCCTGCCTCTCTTAGTTCCTTTCCTCATTTCTTACTGCTCCTCTCATCCTGGATCTTATGTTTAAAAAATGCATGTGAACCCATTTTCATATTTTTCCTGTATTCCTGGCACATACTCCCAAGTACTTGGCATGTTCTAGGTATGTGATAAGTTGCAAACCACAAAGATTAAACACCATTAGAATGACATGGCATCTTCTTATTTCAATTTTCCCATATAATAAATGGAAAGTAGTATCAGTATTTATTTATCAGTGAGTACTAGCATGCTTGCCATCTAAATTGGAAGCATATGTTATTTGAAAAGGTTTTAGTTTAACAAATAATACCTTCTTGTAATTCTTGATGTTTTAACATAACAAAGGTTTATTTCTTGCTCGTGGCTAAATGAACATTGGCAAAGATAGCTTGATCAGAGTTGCAGTGTGGGGCTCTAATCCATATAGTCATTCAGGGATTGAGGCCTTCCACTTGGTGATTTTGCCATTCCTTACAGTCTTGAAGTTCTTTACTGGATTCTCTGCATCCAGCTAGCAGAAAAATAGAGAGGCGTTGGTGCTCAGAGGATTACATGAGTGATATTAGGCCTAGAAGTGCCCTATTTAATTTCTAACTATAATCAGTTGACTGGAACTCACTCGTATTGCTGCGTCCACTCACAGCAAAATCTAGAAAATAGAGTTTATCTTTGCTCTGAGAAGTAAAAAGAAATGAGTTTTTGTGATTGCATTGTACTATCTCTGCTAAAATGAGAGTTTATAACGACTTTCCTGTTTTATAAAACTGGCTAATGAAAATATCATTTTATTTTTGAAGATCAATTTCATAAAAGAAAAACAGTTGAGAATAAAATGATTTTAAAAAGATACAAAACATGCACAGCTCATTCTAATTAACAACAGCAGAAGGGATTGTTTTCAATTGTGTGGATATATATACACTGTATGTTTAAGAGAGAAAAAAACAAAATAGATGTCTTCTCTGAAATTTATTAGGATTGTTGACTTGATCTTATCAACATTACAATTAGTGAAATGTTTTATATGTGAAATGAATGTTCACATTTTCTCTTGTCACATGTACTTTACCTTCTTTTTACCTTCTTTTGCCAAATTATTCTTATTTATCCATTCATCCATTCATTTAAAAAATTATTGTGATCTAATTATATCAGTCATTCTGAGAGAAGTGGGCAGACCCACAACTTTGTATAGACATGTAAGTATAGTCTGAGAAGTACAATGACAGAGATGAATGCAAAGAAACACAAGAATTAGAAGTTAATGATCGAAAATATTACAGAGAATATAATGAAGTATTTATGCCTCTGAAAAACAATGATTAACTGCTGATTATATGTAGCTATTTATTATTGGAGTTTAGGATGTGGGTAGTCAAACAGAGAAATTGAGGTATTTCTTTTAATCAAGGTTAAACAATTAATGAGATAAGATATATTTCTATGACTGAAATAGGGACCATTGATAAATATAGGAAAACATTCAAACATTGTATTAATAAATACTGAGCTTCTGGGAATATAACAAATAAAAAGTCAGAGATCACTGTTGGCTGCTGGCTACCACCATTGGAGCATCTTTGTGACACGGCCAGAAAACTTCTACCTGCCCTACATGCTGGGTACTCCAGTTGGCAAAGTCCCAGGTAGGGCAAATCAGAACAGTTCAGCTTTATTCAATGTAGGTTTTAATCTTGAAGTCCAGGAATTGGGGAGATTTAGTCATTTATTTTTGAGCTCATGGAAAGAAGGGGTTGATAGCAACAGCTTACCCCAGTTAGCAGGCAGGCTCCCTACACAGCTGTGCTGGCCTATTTCAATTAGGGTCTTTTAGGACTGACATCACCCCTGGTATGCCAGTCCTAAAGTTGCTCATGAGCCAGTACTGCCAATCAAGCCAAACTTTAACCACATGGTATGATTGTTATGATGTAGACAGAAAATGACATGAACTTGTCTCATTCTGGTGAAAATACGAAGTTTGGAGCCAGCTCTCTAGAAGAAGAAAGTTAGTAAAAATGGCAAGACTGCAAAACTTAATTTAGACACATTTTCCTGTGATTATCTCAACTCATGATGATTCAAGGAATGCTCTCACTCCAAAAAAGAAAATAATAATAAGCTATGCTTTTTATGCTATAAAGGGATAACTTTTGAGTCACTTAACTCATGAGAACACAAGAATCAGTAGAATACACATAATGAGGGAAGAGTAAAAATGGAACTTAATTGATTAGATGTGAGAAACTTAAATAATTAGACATAGAACTTGAAATAGACAAATATCTTTTTTTTTTTTTAAAGATTTTATTTATTATTTCCAGAGAGAGAGGAAGGGAGAGAGGCAGAGAGGGAGATAGACATCAATGTATAGTTGTCTTTCACCTGCCTCCAGCTACGGATCTGGCTGGAGACCTGGCTTGCAACCTGGTTATGTGCCCTGGCTGGGGAGTCAAATCAGCAACCTCTGGGCTTGCAGGCCAGCACCTTATCCACTATGCTACCAGCCAGGGCTATGAAATAGACAAATTTAAACCAGAGCTGTCATTGACCAGAGAAACTGGACTGTAAATATGAAGTTAGAAAACACCAAATGTGTGGAGAATTAGAGAATTGTGTGATAGTCTTTATAAGTTCTTTGCTCTCTTAATTTAGTTCATAAACAATTATGATGACTGCATAAATGAGACATCCTACTAGGTGTTGCAAAAAATGGAGCAATTCACAGGAAACATATTTTTCCTGAAAGAGTTTTAAATTATCTTATGAATTAAGTCATAATAAAGGGGAGAACCAAAACACCAGCTCACATCTCATCCAAACATAAATCCTGTGCAAAATGCACCAAAATAAACTGGATTAAAAAAAATGAGTACAAAGCACAGGGTTTAACTAGATTTTACTGATTAAAGTTACACAAATCAAATTTCTTTTAATGTAGTTATAAAAATATAAGGATGAAGTTTGTGCAACTACTACGTTTGAGAAACAGCTTACTCCATGGTATGCTAGAGAACGATTATCTGGTTTAACATAGTGATAACGGGGAATCAATGTGTATTACCACTCACTGAAATACACAATACATTTATTTATTCATTCTCTCACTTTCTCTCAAAAGTCCTTAATATTCATATAGTCTTTCAAGGAAAAAAATTCCTGGTGTAACAGGATTCTTTTGTAGTTCACTAGTGACCACTATTGGACATAGTTCTCTCAACTTATATAAAGCAATAGCACTGGCTCACATGAAAATAATAACGGAGGCCAGATAATGGTCCTGAAACAGACTGAAACACTAAAAACAGGAGCCTGAGAAAACAAAAATGCAGCTGACCATGTCTAGACAAGAAACTTCACAAAAACATGAAGAAAATAATTGTACAAGAAATGCCTCACTATGTTTAACAGATTTATGTAAAAAAATCTTGAAGTTTGACTTAAAGACAATCTGGGCATGACAATAAACAAAAGATGGAGAACGAACACTTATAGAAAGGTGCTTGTGTGCATACACACACACTTGCAAATACTCACACTCAATTGGAGCAGGCCACAGTCTGTAGTAAACAGGGGATTTAACATTCATTCCACAAGCTAATGGTGCCTCTCACCATCCAAGACAGATCCGCTTAGATAACAGTGGAGGAGACTGCCAGGGTGACTGAAGGGAATGGGCTATTGTGTTTGACTAGTTTCCATGTATAAATTAGTGCAGAGAAGAAAAAGAAATTCAACAGAAAAACACATGTACTTTATTATAATTCTGAGTGTTACTCTTGCAGCTTCCACAATAGCAGGCAAAAGTGCTTAAAACCACTTAAAAGAGACAAAAAGCAAATGCAAATTTGATTCAATGCCTTTCTGACAAGAAGTGATTTGACTTTACATTTGGATGGACACATATGTCAATGACTGGTCATGGTTTCTGCAACATTCCTTTGGGGCTAAACAATTGGGACATAAAAGGGTGAAGGAAAAAGGGAAGCAGGGTTGGGAAGATGTGGAAAGTTGGGTTATGTGGCTTGATTTGACCTGAATTCCAGGATGAAAATGTCTTAATCAGAACTACTGTCCTAAGTGTCCAGAATAAAAATAAAGTCTATGATGTATGAGCTCTGTATAAAAATATGGGTGGCAGCTTAAAATGGACACAAAAGACAAAGAGATCCAATTTTTCTAAGGAAAAACGCTCCAAATAAAAAGGACTTCGGTGAACAACATTCGATATTTGTACACACTCATGAACCAAGTCATGATACAGATGATTCAGCTGTGAGTGATATGAAGGCTGTTTTGAAGTTGAAACTGGCTTGCCACTAACAAACAGGCTGTTTTCCAGTTAATTAAAGGCATCTTGCAAAATTGCTTAAATTAATTATGAGTAGACGGCCTTTTCTAATGTATAAAAGAACTAAAAAAAAAAAAAAAAGCCAACCAGTTCAATTTCTTTATCTAGTCTGAAGGTTGAAGGGTGAGAGGAGAGAGATGGGGAGAGGGAAGGGTAGACAGAGAGGAAAACATCGATGCAAGAAAAAACATGGATTAGTTGCCTCTTGTAGGTCCCAGACCAGGGATTGAACCCACAACATAGTATGTGCCCTGACTGGAAATCAAACCCATAATCTTGTGATATATAGGACACACTCCAACCAACTGAGCCAAGGCACATTTCTAGTTCTATGTCAACTATTGAACAGGCTAAATAAAGGTCACTTTCTCTTAGGCAATAATTTAATTTTGTCTACAAAGCTAAAGGGGGACGTTGTGAGCAAGTGTAACACCTACGTATAATTTTGTACACATCTTTAATGGCCAAGATGACGCAAAAAGCCTAAGTATCTCAAAGTCCACAAACCAACCTACACCACTGCTTCCATCATTGCCAAATATTTTATCATCACATTGCAAAGCAAACAAGTTATTTTCTTTCCATTATGTGTTTAATTTGGGGGCTCAGCTCTAAGCTAATTTCTTTATCTATAAAATGGGTTTAAAAATGTCTTATTTGCAAGGCTGCTGTGCAGATGATTTGTAACGCTCTTTCAAAAAACTGGCCTAGTGTTGGGCTCTTTTGGAAACAGTGCATGACAGGTGTTATTAATGAATGCTGTTATCTCTCTGCACAGGGCTGGGTCTCAGCACTCGCCAATTAGTTCTCTTTGTTTTCTGGCATAATGCAACTCTCAGAATCCCTGTTCATTTAAATACAGGTATGAAACAAACCTGGGTGCGGTTGAATTTTATTCTAAATACAATTATTATAATTTAAACAAAATATGTTTTATGTTTTAAATCTGAAATAAGTTTCATTGTGTGCTCAAATACACATATGAAGAGCCAACATATCAAAGAGTGATATAATGTATTTACCAAATGGGTAACAAAACAATCTATTCCTGAATGGGAAAGTTTTTCCAAAGTAAAATGAGATCATACTTCATATGGAAGATACCAAAGAAGTAATGTGTACTGGTAATTTGCTTTGTAATACAATTAGATGGAAAAAGAACACACAGTTTTTAAAAATCACAAAGAAAAAAAGATGGGACAACCTAATGGTCTGAATATAAGTAACACATCCCATATGGAAAAAATGAGACACCTTTCATAAATTGCTTGCTTCACTAGCCATAAAGCACACCTAAACATTCTGCTTTTTATATTCCTCCGAACTAAAACTCATAGTCCATTCATGCTTAAAATTCAGTTTGCCTTTAAATTTTCAAGAAAACTTAAAAATATATTTCTATATTTATTTACAGCATTTACAATGTAGCTTTATGAGTTCTTGCCTACAATGATGCAAGTTGGTGGGAATGTATAAAATAGCTAATCACTGTCTGATTACTCTATCTGATGAATCTTCCTGGAGTTTTTCAATTTGTACCAAATGGCTTACTTCCCTTCTTCATAATTATAGAGCAGATCAAATTTGCCAGAGTGTAATCAGAACAAAACATTCCTTCACTATCGACGAATCAATGCAACCTATATATTTGTTGCATTTTTACCTTGTTCCCTTCTTGCCTGTTGCCTTCTGAGGATATGCTGGCACACCATAAATGTGACCAGGAGAGCTACAATCACGTTTGTTTGGAATCAGTGTGTGCAAATTTTGGAATCAAACCTTCAGATGAGGTTTACTAAGCTGCCTGCCCAGAACACTCTGGTTTAAAAAATGTGCATTGCTATTAATATTTTGAGTGTAGATTTTTTTGGACAGTAAATGTTCATTTTCTGCCCATAAAACCAAGTATGAGTCACAATGGAACATTTACTTTGAGTCAAAAATGCAGTGTGTGCTGATGTTCAAGAGCAGAGCATCTTATCACTGCGACTATGGAAAGCAGCCGTACAGAAAGTCAGCATTTTCTTCTTCTTCAAAAGGAGATCTGAGATCAAAGACCATAATCCTCAATTCATAAATACCAGCATTAACTTGTATCCATAGATGACTTGCAGTAATTATGAGCTATAATCTAGGTTGGCTGCAAAGAGGCTCTCCTTCCCTTTTTTACCTGGTTCCACAACACATGCTCACAGAAGGAGAAGAATTCTTAAAAGGCAGTAGGGGAAAGCCCCTTACAGCCCATCCTTCAAAAAAGGAACCACAGTGAGTGAGTTTGATTTGAGGAAGCCTGTCACCCAAATTCCAAGCATACGCACCACCATTTATTTATACAGTCCCCAGCTCACAAACGTTGGGCTGTCTATCCCAAAGTTCATGTCTCGATATCATTATATACCTCTAACTAATCCCACAAAGTCTGGCAGATTTCATTTTTCCTGAGAAGTTAGGATTAAAGTTCTGAAAACCTTTTTTTAATCACGTAGGTTATTTTACCTGGAGTTGAAGATAAAGATACACCCCCACACACATACACAGCACCCCAACAGCACCCAGACTAAATGGTAATAGCTATGTATAGAAAGGAAAAGGCATTTACCAGGAGTAGGAAAGCCAGAAAGAGGAGTGGTGTGCCAGGAGTTGCCCGGCGGCAGCATTCCATGCTTGGATCCTTGCCGGAATCTGAATCGGACACTGAATAAGCTGCTAAGTGCTCCTCTGCCTGCTGTCACATCCAGTCCTGGTGCTAACACTCCAGCCCTGCCTATCAGCTTCCATCAGCCCCGCTCACATTTCCTGACTAGGGGTGGGTGGGTAGGTGGATGGGGGGGGGGGG